>JAKCPB010000377.1:0-109112 GCA_021442155.1 Cymbidium sinense
TCAAAATAAATTAACTAAACCAAATAAAAATAAAAATAATCCTAAATCAAAATAAAAATAAACTAAATAAACATAAACCTACCAGTTTACTTAATTTAAAAAAAATAAAACAATAAAAAAAATTGTAACCCTAAACACTAAACCCTAAAACAAACCCTTAAAACCTAAACTCTAAACCCTAAAACCATAAACCCTAAAACCTAAACCCTAAATCCTAAACCCTACAACCTAAAACTAAAAACCGTAAACTCTAAACTCTAAACCGTAAACACCAACCACTAAACCCTAAACTAATCCTAAACTCTAAACCCTAAAAATAAAACCCAAACCCTAACCCTAACCCTAAACCTTAAACCCTAAACCCTAAACCCTAAAACCCTAAACCCTAAACCTTAAACCTTAAAACTATAAACCCTAAACCTTAAACTCTAAACCCTAAACTGAAAAACCCTAATCCCTAAACCCTAATAATCCTAAACCCTAAAGCATATACCTTAAACCCTAAGCTAACAGTAAACCCTAAACTCCAAACCCTAAATTAGCCCTAAACCCTAATCCCTAAACCCTAAACTAAGCCTAAACCCTAAGCTAACCCTAAACCCTAAAAACCTAAAAACCTAACCCTAAAACTAAATAAAACCAAAAAATAAAATAAATAAAAAACCTCAACCTAAATAAAATAAAATAATAATTTAAAAAAATCTAAACCTTAACCTAAAAATAAAATAAAATAAACTAACAAACATAAACTAAAATAAAGTAAATAAAAACCAAAACTAAACTAAAAAATAAAATAAACCTAAGAATAAAAAAAATAAATAAAATGAAAACTAAATGTAAAATAAAAATAAAATAAACCTAAAATAAAATGAAATAAAAACTAAATAAAAAACTAAACATAAAAAATAAACCTAAAAATAATTAAAAAATAAAACCTAAACCCCAAACTAAGAAAAACCTAAACCTAAAATAAAAATAAAATAAACAAAATAAAATAAACCTAAACCTAAAAAATAAACTAAAATATAAAATTTTAAAAAAATAAATAAACCTAAAATAAATAAACTAAACCAAAAACAATAATAATAAACATAAATAAATTAAAAAAATAATAAACTAAAATAATTAAAAAATAAACTAAATAAACCTAAACATACTAAACTAAACAAAATAAAATAAACTAAAAATAAATCGAAATGAAAACTGATAAATAAAACCTAAAAATAAACCAAAACCAAAAACCAAAAACATAAAACTAAAAAAATAATATAAAAACCTAAACCTAAATTTAAAAATAAAAACAAAACCTAAACCTAAAAAATAAAAAAAATAATAAAACTCGGCTAAAAATAAACCTAAACTAAAAAAATAAATTAAAATAAAAAACCTAAACTAAAAAAAAAGAACTAAAATAAATAATCTAAATTAAATAAAAATAAAAAATAAACATACATAAAAATAAAAAATAAAATAAACTTAAATAAATATAAATAAACTAAATAATCTAAATGACAAAAAGAAGAAATGTTGAATCTGAAATTGTTTTCTGTTAAAAAAAATGGCAAAACCCTAAACCCTAACTAAAACTTGAACCCTAAACCTAAAACCTAAACCCTAAACCCTAAACTGTAAAACCTAAACCCTAAAACCATTAACCGTAAACCCTAAACCCTAAAAGCTAAACCCTAAACCCTAATCCCCAAATGCTAAACTAACCCTAAACCTTAAACCCAAACCTTAAACCCCAAAAAATCATGAAACTAAACCTAAACAAAATAAAACCTAAAAATAAAATAAATAAAAAACCCTAAACCCTTAAACTAAAAGAAACTAAACACTAAACCCTAAACCCTAAACCCTAAACTCCTAAACTATAAACTCTAAAACCCTAAACTAAAACCTAAACCTTAAACCCTTACAACTCCTAAATCAGAAACCTTAAACTCCACTACTAACCCTAAACCTTAACCTTAAACTTAAACCCTAAACTAACTATAAAACCTAAACTTAAACCTCTAAACTCTAAACTCCTAAACTTAAACCTAAAGTAAAACCCTAAACCATAAATCCTAAAACCCTCCTAAAACCCTAAACCTCTAAACCTTAAACCCTAAACTCCTAAACTCCTAAACCCTAAACAAATAAACCCTAAACTTAAACTATATCTTAAAATCTAAATTTAAACCTAGTGTATAAACTATATATTTAAATTTAAACCTTAAAACCTAAACCTAAACTTAAAATTAATAAACCTAAAGAAACTAAATTAAACTAAACCTAAATTAAACTTAAACCCTAAACCTAAAATTTTAAACCTCCTAACTTAAACATAACTTTAAAACCTTTACTCTAAAGTTAAACTCTATAACCTAAACTAAAACTTGAACTCTAAAACCAAAAACCTAAAACCTAAACTCCTAAACCTTAAATCCAATCTAAACCTAAATCTAAAAATAATAAACCCTAAAGCCTAAACAGTAAATAATAAACCCTAAACTTTAAACGTTAAACCATAAAAGCTAAAAACCCTTTACCCTAAAGCATTAACCCTAAAACCAAAACTAACCTTAAACTCTAAACCCTAAACCCTAAATCGTAAACCCTAAACCCTAAACCATAACCATAAAATAAAACCTCAAACCCTAAAACCTAAAATCCTAAACCCTAAACCCTAAATACTAAAAACCCTAAACCCTAAAATAAAAAACCCTAAATTCTAAACCCTTAAAACCCTAGACCTTAAAGCCTAAACCTTAAACCATAAACTAACTTATAACCCTAAACTTAAACCTTAAACTTAAAACCTAAAACTAATCCTTAACCTAAACCCTAAACCTAAATTCTAAACCCTAAAACCCTAAACCTTAAAACCCTAAACCTCCCAAAACTAGCTCTAATCCCTAAACCTAAACCTTAAATCTCTAAACTTAAAACCCTAAACCTAAAACCTAAAACCTAAGGGTTTAAACTATAAACACTAAACTAAACTTAAACTAACTTAAACCTAACCTAAACTCTAAACCCTAAAACTATAAACCCTAAAGCTCTAAACACTAAATTCTAAACTAAACATTAAACCTAAATAATAAACCCTAAAAACCATAAACCCTAAAGCTTAAACCCTAAACCCTAAACCTTAAATCTTAAACCCTAAGCTAACCTTAAACCCTAAACCTTAAACCCTAAAAACCTTAAAACATATAGCCTAAACACTAAACCGTAAACCCTAAACCCTAAACCACAACCTTAAACTATAAAGCCAAGCCCTAAACCTTGAACCTTAAACCTTAAACCCTAAAACCCTAAACTCTAAACCTTATACCCTAAACCTAAATCCTAAAACCTACAACCCTAAACCCTAAACCCTAAAAATTGAAAAACCTAAACCTAAACTAAATAAAACCTAAAAATCAAATAAATAAAAAACCTAATCTAAAATAAAATAAACAAATAAAATAAAATAAAGCTAAACTAAAACCTAAACCTAAATCTAAAAAGAAAATTGAAAAAAATAAGAAAAACTAAACTAAAATAAAATAAAAAAACTAAAGCTAAACTAAAAAATAAAAAACATAAATAAAATAAAAACTAAACCTAAAATAAAAATAAAATAAACTTAAAATAAAATAAAATAAAAACAAAATAAAATTGTAAATCCTAAAAAATAAACCTAAAAATAAAAACTTAAAATAAATAAATAATAAAACCCAAACTCTAAACTAAACAAAAAACCTAAACGTAAAATAATAATAAAATAAATTTAATCTTAAACTAAAATAAATAAAATTTAAACCTAAACCTAAACCATAAATAAAATAAACTAAAAATAGATCTAAACCTAAACTAAAAAATAAAACATAAAAATAAACCTAAAATATATATCTAATTGTTAAACCGAAAAAAATAAAATAAAAACCTAAACCAAAAACTAAAAATAAAAAAAACAACCTAAACCTAAAAAATAAAATAAAAATAAAATTAAACTAAAAAATAAACTTAAACCTAAACTTAAATTTAAAAAATAAACTAAATTAAAAAACATAAACTAAAATAAATAAACCTAAAATAAATAAACTAAACAAAATAAAAATAAAAATAAACGTAAAGAAATTAAAAAAATAAAATAAACTAAAATAAATAAAAAATAAGCTAAAATAAATAACAAATAAACTAAATAAACTTAAACCTACTAGTTTACTTAAATTTAAAAAAAATAGAAAAATGAAAATAATAAAAACAATTAAAATAACCTTAAACCCTAAACCAACAACCTTAAAGCCTAAACCCTAAATGCTAAAACCCTAAACCCTAAACCTAAATCCCTAAACCCTAAAACACTAAATCCTAAACCCTAAGCCTTAAACCCTAAAACCTACAACCCTAAACTCTAAACCCTAAACCCTAAACCCCAAACTCTAAACCCTAAACCCTAAACCCTAAAAACCTCAAAACCTAAACCTAAACTTAATAAAACCTAGGAATGTAATAAATAAATAACATCTAAACTTAAAGAAAATAATAAAATAAAATAAAATTAAAACCTGAACTAAAACTAAAACCTAAACCTAAACCTAATCCTAAAATTAAAAATAAAATTAAAAATAAAAACTAAAATAAATAAAAATAAATAAAAACATAAACTAAACTAAAATATAAAATAAACCTAAAAATAAAAAACCTAAATAAAATAAAAACTAAACCTAAAATAAAAATAAAATAAACTTAAACTAAAATAAAATAAAAACCTAAACCTAAAAAATAAACCTAAAAATAAATAAAAAATAAATCCAAACCCAAAACTAAAAAAACTTAAATCTAAAATAAATAAAATAAAATAAACCTAAACCTAAGCTAAAATAAACTAAACTAAAATAAATAAAACCTAAACCTAAACCTAAACCATAAACTAAATAAAATAAAATATACTAAAAATAAACCTAAACATAAACTAAAAAATAAAACCTAAAAATAAACTTGAAATAAAAATGAAGAACCTAAAACTAATAATAACAAATAAAACCTAAACTTTAAAAATAAAATAACAATAAAAATAAATTTAAAAATAAACATAAACCTAAACCCAAACATAAAAAATAAACTAAAATAAAAAATCTAAACTAAAATAAAAAAACCAAAATAAATGAAAATCAAAATAAAATAAACTAAAATAAATAAATAATAAACTAAACCTCTAAAATAATAAACCCTAAAGCCATAATCCTAAACCTTGAACCCTAAACTTTAAACTAACTCTCAACCCTAAGCTAATCATAAACCTTAAACCCTAAAGCCTAAATGCTAAACCCTAAACCCTAAATCCTAAACCATAACCCTAAACCCTAAAACCCTTAACCCTAAAATTATAAACCCTGAACCCTAAATCGTAAACCTTAAAAACCTAGAAACCTAAACCTAAACTAAATAAACCCTAAAAATAAAATAAATAAAAAACCTAAACCTAAATAAAATATAAAATAAAATAAAATAAAACCTAAACTAAAACCTAAACCTAAACCTAAAAATAAAATAAAATAAACTAATGAAAACTAAAATAAAATAAAATAAATAAAAACTTAGACTAAACAAATAAAACAAAATAAACCTAAAATAGAAACACTTAAATAAATTAAAAAGTAAACCTAAAATAAACCTAAAATAAAAACTAAATAAAAACCTAGACCTAAAAAATAAACTTAAAAATAAATAAAAATAAAATCAATACCCTAAATTAAAAAAACCAAAACCATAAATAAAAATAAAATAAATAAAATAAAATTAACCTAAACCTAAACTAAAATAAAATAAACAAAAATAAATAAAACATAAGCCTAAACATAAAATAAACTAAACCTAAACCCTAAATGAAATAAAATAAAATAAACCTAAGCCTAAACTAAAAAAGAGAACATAAAATAAAAACCTAAAACCTAAACCTAAAAAAATAAAATAAAAACCTAAACATAAACCTAAAAAAAAAACCTAAACGTAAAAAATAAAATAGAAATGAAAGTAAACTAAAAAATAAACATACACCTAAACATAAACCAAAAAAATAAACTAAAATAAAAAACCTAAAGTAAAATAAATAAACCTAAAGTACATAAACTAAATTAGATAAAATTTAAAAATAAAATAAACTAAATAAACCTAAACCTACCAGTTTACTTATTTTTTTTAAAAAAGGCCCTAAACCTTAACCCTAAAACCTAAACCCAAAATCCTAAACCTTAAACCCTAAGCCCTAAACCTACAACCATAAAACCTAAATCTAAACCTAAAAATAAAACATAAATAAAACACAACTAAAAGATAAACCTAAACCTAAACCTAAAAAATAATCTAAAATAAAAAACCTAAACTAAAATAAATAAACCTAAAATAACTAAATTAAATTAAATTAAAATAAAAAATAAACATAAATAAAAATTAAAGTTAAAATATACTAAAATAAATAAAAAAAGAACTAAATAAGCTAAATAAATAAAAGATGAAATGTTAAATCTAAATTTGTTCTCTATTAAAAAAAAACCAAAAACCTTAACTCCTAAACTAAAACCTGAACCCTAAACCTAAAACCTAAACCCTAAAACCTAAACCCTATACCCTAAACCCTAAAACCCCTAAACCCTAAACCCTACTCTAAACCTTAAACCCTAAACCAAAAAAAAACCCTAAATCCAAAACCATAACATAACCCTAAACCTTAAACCAAAAACCCTATACCCTAAAACCTAAAACCTAAACCTAAAAAAAAAAAAACCTAAAAATAAAATAAATAAATAAAATCTAAACCAAAATAAATTAAAAAAAAAAAAAAAAACTAAAACCAAAACCTAAACCTAAAAAGAAAATAAAAAAATAAAAACTAAACTAAAATAAAATAAATAAAAACCTAAACTAAACCAAAAAAATTAGAAACCTAAATAAAATAAAAACTAAACCTATAATAAAAATAAAATAAACCTAAAATAAAATAAAAGAAAAATAAAATAAAAGCCTAAACCTAAAAAATAAACTTAAAAATAAAATTTAAAATTAAATAAAAAAACTAAACCTAAACCCTAAACAAAAAAACAAAATAACCTAAAATACACAAAATAAAATAAGCATAAACATAAACTCAAATAAACTAAACTAAAATAAGTAAAACCTAAACCTAAACCTAAAGTAAACTAAACTTAAACCCTAAGCTAAATAAAATTAAATAAACTGAAAAAAAACCTAAACTTAAACTAACAAATAAAACCTAAAAATAAACCTAAAATAAAAGCTTATAACCTAAACCTAAACCTAAGAAAATAAAATAAAATTCTAATCGTAAACCTAAAAATAAAAACTAATACATAAGCGTAAAAAATAAAATAAAAATAAAACTAAACTTAAAAATAAACATAAACCTAAACCTAAACCAAAAAAATAAACTAAAATAAAAAACCTAAACTAAAATAAATAAACCTAAAATAAATTAACTAAACTAAATCAAAATAAAATAAAAAAACTAATATAAATAAAAAATAAACTAAATAAACCTAAACCTGCATGTTTACTTAATTTTTTAAAAAAAGACCCTAAGCCCTAAACCCTAAACCATAAAACTAACCCTAAACCCTAAACCCTAAACATACAACCCTAAAACCTATATCTAAACGTGAAAATAAAATACAATAAACCAATAAAAAACTAAAATAAAATAAATAAAAACCTAAACTAAACTAAAAAATAAAATAACCCTAAGAATAAAAAACCTAAATAAAATAAAAACTAAAAGTAAAATAAAAATAAAATAAACATATAATAAAATAAAATAAAAACTAAATAAAAACCTAAGCCTAAAGAAATAATCATAAAAATAAAAAAAATAGAACAAAACCTAAACCCTAAACTAAAAAAAACTAAACCTAAAATAAAAATAAAGCAAACAAAATAAAGTAAACCTAAACCTAAAGAAAAATTAATAAAACATTAACCTAAACCTAAAATAACTAAACCTAAACCTAAACCTAAAGTAAATAAAATAAAATAAACTAAAAACAAACCTATAACTAAACTAAAAAATAAAACCTAAAAATAAACCTAAAATAAAAACCTAAAACCTAAACCTAAAAAATAAAATAAAAATAAAACTAAGCTAAAAAATAAACCTAAATCAAAACCTAAACCAAAAAAATAAAAATAAAATAAACCCTAAACTCCAAACCCCAAACTAGCCCTAAACCCTAAACCCTAAACCCTAAACCAAGCCTAAACCCTAAGCTAACCCTAAACCCTAAAAACCTTAAATCCTAAAGCCTGATCACTAAACCCTAAACCCTACACCTTAAACCCCAAAAACTTAAAATCCTAACCCGAAACTAAATAAAACCAAAAAAAAACCCTCAGCCTAAATAAAAAAAGAAATTTAAAAATCTAAACCTAAAACTAAAAATAAAATAAATAAACTAATAAAAATAAACTAAAATGAAGTAAATAAAACCTATAAACTAAATTAAAAAATAAAATAAACCTAAGAATAAAATAAATAAATAAAATGAAAACTAAATGTAAAATAAAAATAAAATAAACCTAAAATAAAAAAAAATTAAAACTAAATAAAAAACTAAACCTAAAAAACTAAACGTAAAAATAATAAAAAAATAAAACCTAAACCCCAAACTAAAAAAAAAAACCTAAACCTAAAATAAAAAAAATAAATAAAATAAAATAAACCTAAACCTTAAAAATAAATTAAAATAAGAAACTTAAACAAAAATAAATAAACTTAAAATAAATAAACTAAACTAAAAATAATAATAATAAACAGAAATAAATTTAAAAATAAAATAAACTAAAATAATTAAAAAATAAACTAAATAAACCTAAACATACTAAACTAAAAAATTAAAATAAACTAAAAATAAACATAAACCAAAAATAAAAAATAAAACCAAAAAATAAACCAAAAATAAAAACCTAAAACCTAAACCTAAAAAAATAAAATAAAAACCTAAACATAAATCTAAAAATTAAAAATAAAACCTAACCTAAAAAATAAAAAAAATGAAACTCAGCTAAAAAATAAACCTAAACCTAAGAAATAAGTTAAAATAAAAAACTTAAACTAAATTAAATAGAACTAAATTAAATAATATAAATAAAAAATAAACATACATAAAAATAAAAAAAAAATAAACTTAAATAAATATAAATACATTAAATAATCTAAATGAAGAAAAGAAGAAATGTTGAATCTGAATTTGTTCTCTGTTAAAAAAAAAAGACAACCCTAAACCCTAAACTAAATCTTGAACTCTAAACCTAAAACCTAAACCCTAAATCAACCCTAAATCCTAAACCCTAAAACCTTAAACCGTAAACCCTAAACCTTAAAACCTAAACCCTAAATCCTAAACCCCAAATCCTAAACCCTAAACCCTAAACCTGTTAACTAAACCTTAAACCCAAAACCTAAACCCTATAAAGTCAAGAAACTAAACCTAAACAAAATAAACTTAAAATAAAATAAATAATAAACCCTAAACCTTAAACTAAAATAACTAAACAAAAAAGCTCTAAACCATAAAGTTTAAACTCTTAATCCTAAAACACTAAAACCTAAAATCTAAACCCTAAACCCTAAACCCTTTAACCCTAAACTGTAAACCGTAAACCATAATAACTAAACCCTAAACATTAAACCTTAAGCCCGAAACCATAAACTAACCCTAAACCCTAAACCCTAAGCCTAATGCTAAAACTTAAACTGAAAAACCCTAAAACCATAAATCCTAAACCCTCAACCCTAAAAACCCTAAACTCTAAACCCTAAACTCTAAATCTTAAACCCTAAACCCTAAACCAAAAAACCCTAAATCCTAAAAACTAAAAACCTAAACCCTAAACCCTAAATTTACATTAAACTTGTTAACCTTAAACCTAAATCTAAACCCTAAATCCAAACTTTAAACCCTAAACTCAACAACCCTAAACTCAACCTCAAACACTAAACTCAAATCTAAAATAACCCAAAACCTTAAAACCCTAAACCCTCAAGCCTAAACCCTAAACCTTAAACCCTAAGCTAACCCTAAACCCTAAAATTAATAAACCCTAAAGCCTAAACACTAAACCCTAAAGCCTAAATAATAAACCCTAAACCCTAAACTTTAAATCATAAACCCTAAACCCTAAAAATAATAATCCCTAATGCTTAAACACTAAACCCTGAACTGTAAACTTAAAACCCTATATCCTAAACCTTAAAAACCCTTTATCCTAAAGCCTAAACCCTAAACCCTAAACTAAAACCTGAACCCTAAACAAAAAACCTAAAACATAAACCCTAAACCCTAAACTTTAAACGCAAACTAACCTTAAACCCTAAATATAAAAGTAATAAACCCTAAAGCCTAAACATTAAACCCTAAACCCTAAAATTTAAACACTAAACAATAAAACCTAAAAATCGTTTACCCCAAAGCCTAAACCCTAAATTTGAAACCTTACACCCTAAACTAACCTTAAACCCTAAACTCTAAACCTTAAACCATAACCCTAAAACCCTAAACCCTAAACCCAAAATACTAAAATCCTAAACCCTAAATCCTAAACCCTAAAATAAAAAATCTTAAACTCTAAACCCTAAAAACCCTAGACCCTAAAGCCTAAACCTTAAACACTAAACTAACCCTAAATACTACCCTAACCCTAAATCCTAAACCCTAAACTAACCTGAAACCCTAAACCCAAAAACTAACCCTAAACCCTAAACCCTAAAATCCCGAAACCCTAAGGCCTAAACCCTAAACCCTAAATCTTAAACTCTAAATCCTAAATTAACATTAAACCCTAAGCTAACCCTAAACCCTAAACCCTTAAACCCATAAACCCTAAAGCCTAAACATTAAACTCTAAACCGTAAACCCTAAACCCTAAACTTAAAACTTAAACCTAAAAAAATTAAAATAAAAACCTAAACCTAAAACTAAAAATAAAATAATACAACCTAAACCTAAAAAAGAAAATAAAAATAAAACTTAACTAAAAAAAATCCTAAACTTAAACCTAAACTTAAAAAATAAACTGAATTAAAAAACTTAAACTAAAATAAATAAACATAAAATAAATAAGCCAAACTAAATAAAAATAAAAATAAGCATAAAGAAAATTATAAAATAAAATAAACTAAAATAAATATAAAATAAGCTAAGATAAATAAAAACTAAACTAAATAAACTGAAACCTACCAGTTTCCTTAATTTAAAAAAAATAAAATAATAAAAATAATAAAAATAAATAAAAAAACCACAAACCCCAAACCCTAAACCCTAAACCCTAAATGCTAAAACCCTAAACCCTAAACCTAAATCCCAAAACCTTAAAACATTAAACCCTAAACCTTAAACCATAAAACCTACAACCCTAAACCCTAAACCCTAAACCCCAAACCCTAAACCCTAAACCCTAAACCCTAAAAACCTAAAAACATGAAAACCTAAACCTAAACTTAATAAAACCTAAAAATGTAATAAATAAAAAATATAAACATAACGAAAATAATAAAATAAAATAAAAAACTGAACTAAAGCCAAAACCTAAACCTAAACTTAATCATAAAATCAAAAATTAAATTAAAAATAAAAACTAAAATAAATTAAAATAAATAAAAACCTAAACAAAACTAAAATATAAAATAAACCTCAAAATAACAAACCTAAATAAAATGAAAAGCAAATGTAAAATATAAATAAAATAAACTAAAACTAAAATAAAATAAAAACATAAACCTAAAAAATAAACCTAGAAATAAATATAAATACATTAAATAATCTAAGTGAAGAAAAGAAGAAATGTTGAACCTGAATTTGTTCTCTGTTAAAAAAAAAAAAGACAACCCTAAACCCTAAACTAAATCTTGAACTCTAAACCTAAAACCTAAACCCTAAACCTTGAACCCTAAATCCTAAACCCTAAAACCTTAAACTGTAAACCCTAAACCTTAAAACCTAAACCCTAAATCCTAAACCCCAAATCCTAAACCCTAAACTCTAAACCCTAAGCTAACCCTAAACCTTAAACCCAAAACCCTAAACCCTATAAAGTCAAGAAACTAAACCTAAACAAAATAAAACTTAAAAATAAAATAAATAATAAACCCTAAACCCTTAAACTATAATAAACTAAACACTAAAAGCCTAAACCATAACCTAAAGCTTAAACTCTTAATCCTAAAACACTAAAACCTAAAATCTAAACCTAAACTAAACCTTAACCTAAACTAAAACTGAAACTATAATAACTAAACCCTAAACCTTAAACCTTAAGCTGAAACCAAACTAACCTAAACCCTAAACCTAACTCTTAAAACTTAAACTAAAACTAAAATCAGAATCCTAAACCTCAACCCTAAAACCTAAACCCTAAACTAAACTCTAAATCTTAAACTCCTAAACCTAAACTAAAACCCTAAATCTAAAACTAAAACCTAAACACTAAACCTACATTAAACCTGTAACCTTAAACTAAACTAAACTTAAACTAACTAAACCTTAAACCTAAACTCAACTCCTAAACTCAACCTCAAACCTAAACTTGAAATCTAAAATAAAACTTAAAACCTGAACCCTCAAGTAATAAAACTTAAACCCTAAATAAACTAATCAAACCTAGCCTAAACCTAAAATTAACCCTAAATACTAAACCCTAAAGCTAAATAATAAACCTAAACCCTAAACTTAAATCAGAACTAAACACTAAAAAATAAATCCCTAATGCTTAAACACTAAACTCGAATCAGAACTTAAAACCCTATATCCTAAACCTTAAAACCTTTATCCTAAAGTTTAAACCCTAAACTAAACCAACTAAATAAAAACCTAAAACATAAACCTAAACCCTAAGTTAACCTTAAACCCTAAATACAAAAGTAATAAACCCTAAAGCCTAAACATTAAACCATAAACCCTAAAATTTAAACACTAAACAATAAAACCTAAAAACCCTAAACCCAAAGTTTAAACCCTTAAACCAACCTAAACTAACCTTAAACCTAAACTTAAACTTAAACTATAACCCTAAAACCTAAACCCTAAACCTAAAATACTAAAGTCCTAAACCCTAAATCTAAACCCTAAAATAAAACCTAAACTTAAACCTTAAAACTCAGACCTAAAGTTTTAAACCTTAAACTTAAACTAACTCCTAAATACTACCCTAACTTAAATCCTAAACTAACTCAAAACCCTAAATCCAAAACTAACCCTAAACCCTAAACCCTAAAATTTAAACCCTAAGAAAACCCTAAACTAAATCTTAAACTCTAAATCCTAAATTAACTTTAAACCCTGTTAACCTAAACCCTAAACCTTAAACCCATAAACCCTAAAGCCTAAACACTAAACCCTAAACCGTAAACCCTAAACCCTAAACCTAAAACTTAAACATAAAAAAATAAAAAAAAAAATCCTAAACCTAAAACTAAAAATAAAATAATACAACCTAAACCTAAAAAAGAAAATAAAAATAAAACTTAACTAAAAAAAATCCTAAACTTAAACCTAAACTTAAAAAATAAATTGAATTAAAAAACTTAAACTAAAATAAATAAACCTAAAATAAATAATCCAAACTAAATAAAAATAAAAATAAGCACAAAGAAAATTATAAAATAAAATAAACTAAAATAAATATAAAATAAGCTAAAAAAATAAAAACTAAACTAAATAAACCGAAACCTACTAGTTTCCTTAATTTAAAAAAAAATAAAATAATAAAAATAATAAAAATAAATAAGAAAAACCATAAACCCCAAACCCTAAACCCTAAACCTACAACCTTAAACCCTAAACCCTAAATGCTAAAACCCTAAACCCTAAACCTGAATCCCAAAACCTTAAAACATTAAACCCTAAACCTTAAACCATAAAACCTACAACCCTAAACCCTAAACCCTAAACCCCAAACCCTAAACCCTAAACCCTAAACCCTGAAAAGGTAAAAACATGAAAACCTAAACCTAAACTTAATAAAACCTAAAAATGTAATAAATAAAAAATATAAACATAAAGAAAATAATAAAATAAAATAAAAACCTGAACTAAAGCCAAAACCAAAACCTAAACTTAATCATAAAAACAAAAATTAAATTAAAAATAAAAACTAAAATAAATTAAAATAAATAAAAACCTAAACAAAACTAAAATATAAAATAAACCTAAAAATAAAAAACCTAAATAAAATGAAAACTAAATGTAAAATATAAATAAAATAAACTAAAACTAAAATAAAATAAAAACATAAACCTAAAAAATAAACCTAAAAATAAATAAAAAATAAATCAAAATCCCTAAACTAAAAAAAAGACTTAAATCTAAAATAAAGAAAATAAAATAAACCTAAACCTAAACTAAAATAAACTAAACTAAAATAAATAAAACCTAAACCAAAAATAAACTGAACTTAAACCCTAAACTAAATAAAATAAAATATTCTAAAAGTAAACCTAAACATAACTAAAAAATAAAACCTAAAAATAAACTTGAAATGAAAATGAAAAACCAAAAACTAATAATAATAAAAAAAACCTAAAATTTAAAAATAAAATAAAAAATAAACAAATTAAAAAATAAACAAAAACCTAAACCCAAACCTAAAAAATAAACTAAAATAAAAAACCTAAACTAAAATAAATAAACCTAAAATAAATAAACCAAATATAATGAAAATCAAAATAAAATAATCTAAAATAAATAAATAATAAACTAAACAAACCTAAACCTACCAGTTTACTTAATTTATTTTTCAAAAGAAACCCTAAACTCTAAAATTAACTCTAAATCCTAAACCCTAAACCTACAACACTAAACCTACAACCTACAACCTTAAACCCTAAACCCTAAACCCTAACCCCTAAAACGTAAACCCTATACCCTAAACCCTAACCCTAAACCCTAAAAGCATAAACTTTAAAACCCTAAATCATAAACCCAAAACCTTAAACCCTAAATCCTAAACCCTAAACCCTAAACCCCAACCCTAAACACTAAACCCTAAATGTCAAACCCTAAACATAAACCTAAAGTAACTAAATAAATAAAAAAATAAACCTAAACCCTAGAACATATTAAACCTAAACCTAAATATAAACCCTAAGAATTGGCAAAACCTTCATGGTAAGAACATCATCGTCAACTAGGTTTAGTCTAGGTCTTGTGGTGGAGACGATTGAGGAGGCGGTGGTTATCATTATGGTGGTGGGGGATCTAGAGGTGCCGATGGATATGGAGGTGGTGGTTGGAGCAATGGTGATTATGGAGGAGGGAGGAGAGACTGAGGTTATAGCCATTATGGTGGCTGACGGAGAGATTGGGGATATGATGATGGATCCCGCTACTCTAGAGGCCAGGGTGGTTCTGATGGGAATTGGAGAACTGACGAATGGCTGATCCGATCTACTGCTTATGTCATTTTTTTTCTATGTTATTGATTGAGTCTTAGGAAACTTGGTGTGTTACTTGGTTGATGAAATCACAGAGAAGAAATGTTGAATCTAAATTTGATCTCTATTAAAAAAATAAAAATCTTATATCTTAAACTAAAACCTGAACCCTAGACCTAAATCCTAAACCATTAACCCTAAACCCTAAACCTTAGACACTAAAATCCTAAATCTTAAACCCTAAAAACAAAAATAGAATCCCTAAACTCCAAACCCTAAACCCCAAACCCTAAACTCTGAACCCTAACTAAAAAGTTAAAAATGTACACCTAAACTAAATATAATAAAATAAACTTAAAAAACCTAAACCTAAATGAAAAAATAAAGCCTAAAATAAAAACCTAAAAGCTAAACCTAAAAAAAAACCTAAACCTAAACTTAAAAATAAAAAATGAAACATAAACCTAAAAAGTAAAATAAAAATAAAACTTAACTAAATAATAAATCTAAACCTGGAACTAAACTTAAAAAATAAATTAAGTAGAAAACCTAAACTAAAATAAGTAAACTAAACTAAATAAAAATAATAAAATAAACCTAAATGAAAATAAATAATAAAATAAACTAAAATAAATTTAAAATAAATTAAACAAACTAAACCTATCGATTTGCTTAATTTTTTTTTTAAAATAACCCTAAACCCTCAGCCCTAAAATTAATCCTAAACCCTTAACCACCAACACTAAACCTGCAATCCTAAACTCTAAACCCTAAAGTATAAACGCTAAACAACCCTAAACTCAAAAAAATAGTAAACCCTAAACCCTAAACACTAAACTCTAAACCCTAAACCCTAACCATAAACCCTAAACCCTAAAAGCATAAGCCCTAAAACCCTAAAACTATAAACCCTAAACCCTAAATCCTAAACCTTAAACCCTAAACCCTAAACTCTAACCCTAAACCCTAAACCCCTAACCCCAAACCCTAAACCTAAACCTAAAGTAACTAAATAAATTAAAAAATAAACCAAATAAACCTAAACCTAAACCCTAAGAATGGGCAGAACATTGATGACAGGAACATCACCATCAACCAAACTCAATCTAGATCAAGGGTGGAGGCAAAGGCAGGCTATCGCAGGGTGGTGGGGTATTTGGAGGTGGATATGGAGGTGGTCGGAGCAGCGGTAGTTATGGAAGCTGGTGGAGCGATGGAGGTTACAGTTGTGGTGGTGGCAGTGGGAGAGATCGAGAATATGATGGTGGATCTAGCTACTCGAGAGGCCTAGGTGGTTTTGATGGGAACTGGAGAAAATGAAGAACGATCGATTCGATCTGCTGCTTATGGAACTGTGCCTTTGGTTTTGATCTATGTCATCGCTTGTCCTTAGAAAACTTGGGGTTTTACTTGGTTGATGAAATCAAATAGAAGAAATGTTGAATCTAAATTTGTTCTATATTAAAATAAAATAAAATCCAAAAACCCTAAACTAAAACTGGAAGCCTGGACCTGAAACCTAAGCCCTCAACCCAAAACCCAAACCCTAAAAACCCTAAACCTTAAAAATCCTAAACCCTAAAACTTATACCCTCAATCCTAAACCCTAAACACTAGACCCTAAACCCAAAACCCTAAACACCAAACCCTAAAGCCTAAACCCTAAACCCTGAAATGTTAAAAATCTAAACATAAACTAAATAAAATTAAATAAACTTCAAACAAACCTAAACCTAAACTAAAACATAAAACCTAAAACTTTAACCTAAAAAAAGAAAATAAAAACCTAAACCTAAAAATAAAAAATTAAAACCTAAACCTAAAAAATAAAATAGAAATAAAACTCAACTAAAAAAATAAACCTAAACCTGGGCCTAAACCTAAAAAATAAACTAAAATAAAAAACTTAAACTTAAATAAATAAACCTAAAATATAAAAAAATTAAAAAAATAAACCTAAATAAAAATAAAAAATAAAATAAACTAAAATAAATAAAAAATAACCCTAAAAAATAAATTAAACCTACCAGTTTACTTAATTTTTTTTTAAAAAGGAAGCCTTAAACCCTAAAACTAACCCTAAACCCTAATCCTACATTCATAAAGTTTAAACCATAAAGCCTAAACCCTAAAAAATCCTAAATCATAAACCATAAAAAACACTAAACCCTAGACCCTAAACCCTAAAATCTAAACCATAACCCTAAACCCTAAACCTTAAACCCTAAACCCTATCGTAAAAGCATAACTTTAAAATGCTAAAACCCTAAACCCTAAACCCTAAACCTTAAACTCTAAACCCTAACCCTAAACCCCAAACCCTAATCCTAAATCTAAAGTAACTAAATAAATTAAAAAATAAACCTAAACCCTAAAACCTAATAAACATAAACGAAAACTTAACCCCCAAGAATGGGTAGAACCTTGACTATAGGAACATCACCGTCAATCAGGCTTAGTCTAGATCTGATAGTGGACACGAAGGTGGAGGTGGTGGGGGATCTAGAGGTGATGATGGATATGGAGGTGGTGGTCGAAGCCGTGGTGGTTATGGAGGTGGGAGTAGCGACGGAGGTTACAACCATCGTGATGGTGGAGGGAGAGATTGAGGATATGATGGTGCATCCCGCCACTCGAGAGGTCGGGGTGGTTTTGATGGGAACTAGAGAAACTAAAGAAAGGTCGATCTGATATGCTGCTTATGGAACTGTGTCTTTGGTCTTCCTCTATGCGTGTCCATTTTTGATCTATGTCGTCCCCTGTGTCTTAGAAAACATGGTGCGTTACTTGATTTATGAAATCAAAAAGAAGAAATGTTGAATCTGAATTTATCCTATATTAATATAAAAAAAACAAAAAACCAAAAGCCCTAAACAAAAACCTGAACCCTAGACCTAAAACCTAAACCCTCAACCCAAAACCCTAAACACCAAAAACCATAAACCCTAAACCCTAAACCCTAAAACCTAAACCCTAAACCCTAAACCCCAAACCCTAAACTTTAAAATGCTAAAAAATCTAAACTAAACTAAATAAAACCTAAAAGTAAAATAAATAAAAAACCTAAACATAAATAAAATAAAAAATGAAATAAAATAAAAACCTAAACTAAAACCTAAACCTAAACATAAATCTAAACATAAAAAAGAAATTAAAATAAAAAAATAAAAACTAAAATAAAATAAAATAAATAAAAATTGAAACTAAACTAAAAAAATTAAAACCAAAATAAAATAAAAATTAAACCTAAAATAAAAATAAAATAAACCTAAAATAAAAAAAATTAAATAAAAACCTAAACTTAAAAATAAACCTAAAAATAAAACCCAAAAATAACTAAATAATAAAACCTAAACCCTAAAGTAAAAAAAAAACCTAAACCTAAAATCAAAATAAAATAAACCAAAACATAAACTAAAATAAACAAAAATAAAATAAACTAAACCTAAACCTAAACCTAAAACCTAAATAAAATAAAATAAACTAAAAATAAACCTAAACCTAAACTAAAAAGTAAAAATGAAATATAAACCTAAAATTAAAACCTAAAACTTAAACCTAAAAAAAAAACCTAAACCTAAACCTATAAATAAAAAAATAAAACCTAAAGCTAAAAAAATTATAAATAAAACTAAACTAAAAAATAAACTTAAACAAAAACATAAACCTAAAAAATAAACTAAAATAAAAAACCTAAACTAAAATAAATAAACAAAACTTTAAAAAATAAAAATAAACCTACATAAAAATAAAAAATAAACTAGGTAAACTAAATAAACATAAACCTTCCAGTTTACTTAATTTAATAAAGATAAAAATAAAAATAAAAAATAAAATAAAATAACCCTTAACCATAAACCCTAAACCATAAAACTAACCTTAAACCCTAAATCGTGAACACTAAACTTACAACTCTAAACCCTAAACCCTAAACCCTAAACCTTAAAATCCTAAACCCTAAACCCTAAACCTCAAACCCAAAACCCTAAACCCTAAATCCTAAACCCTAAACCCTAAACCTTAAACCCTAAATCCTAAAACCTAAACCTACAACCCTAAACCCTAAACCCTAAACCCTAAACCCTAAAAATCTAAAAACCTAAACATAAACTAAATGTAACCTAAGAAGAAAATAAATATAAAATCCTAAAGCTAAATAATATCAAAAAAATAAAATAAAATAAACTAAAAAACCTAAACCTAAACCTAAACCTAAACCTAAAATAAAATATATAAAAAAAACTAAAACTAAAATAAAATAAAATAAATAAAACCTAAACTAAACTAAAAATATTAAACCTAAAAGTAAAAACCTAGATAAAATAAAAACTAAACGTAAAATAAAAATAAAATAAACCTAAAATAAAATAAAATAAAAACTAAATAAAAACTTAAAATTAAAAAATAAACCTAAAAATAAATAATAAATAAAACCTAAACCCTAAATTAAAAAAAAAGCTAAAACTAAAAAAAAAAATAAACCTAAACTAAGCTAAAATAAACTAAACTAAAATAAACAAAACCTAAACATAAACCTAAATTAAAGTAAACCTAAACCCTAAACTAATTAAAATAAAATAAACTAAAATAACCCTAAACCTAAACTAAAAATTAAACCTTAAAATAAACCTAAAATAAAATCCTAAAATTGAACCTAAAAAAATAAAATAAAACCTTAAACCTAAACCTAAAAAAAAATTAAACTAATAAAATAAAATAAAATAAAAACTAAAAAATGAACATAAACCTAAACCTAAACAAAAATAAAAAAAAAATAAAACCTAAACTAAAATAAATAAACCTAAATAAATAAAATAAACTAAATAAAAAAAATAAAAACTAAATAAAAATAAAATAAATAAAAATAAATAAACTAAATAAACCTAAACCTACTGGTTAATTTTTTTTTCTACAAAACCCTAAACCCTAAGCCCTAAACCCTAAATCCTAATCCCTAACCCTTAAACCCTAAACCCTAAAACTAATAATAAGACATAAACCATAAATCCTAAACCCTAAAGCCTAAACCCTAAGCTAAGTCTAAACCCTAAACCCTATGCCTTAAAACCTAAAAACCTAAAAATCTAAACTTAAACTAAATAAAACCTAAAAATTAATTTAGTAAATAAAAGCCTAAACCTAAATAAAATAAAATAAATAAAAACCTAAACTAAAACCTAAACCTAAACCTAAAAATAAAATAAATAAAACTAAAATAAAATAAGTCATAACCTAAACTAAACTAAAAAATAAACTAATCCTAAGAATAAAAAACCTAATAAAATAAAAAATAAACCTAAAACTAAAATAAAATAACTTTAAAATAAAATAAAATAAAAACTAAATAAAAAATAAAACCTAAAAAATAAACCTAAAAATAAAACTTAAAAATTAATAAAAAAAATAAAACCTAAACTGCAAACTAAAAAAAACTAAGCCTAAAATTAAAATAAAATAAACAAAATAAAATAAACCTGTACCTAAACTAAAATAAATAAAACCTAAATCTAAACCAAAAATAAACTTAACCCAAACCTAAACCCAAAGTAAATAATATAAAATAAACTAAAAATAAGCCTAAACCTAAACTAAATAAATAAAACCAAAAAATAACCCAAAAGTAAAAATCTAAACTTAAAAAAATAAATACAAACCTAAACCTAAACCAAAAAATAAAAAATAAAACCTAAACCTACAAAATAAAATAAAATAAAACTCAACTAAAAAGTAAACATTAACCTAAACCTAAACCTAAAAAATAAACTAAAATAGATAACCTAAACTAAACTAAATAAACCTAAAATAAATAAACTAAACTAAATAAAAATAAAAAATAAACCTAAATAAAAAGTAAAAAAATAAAATAAACTAAAATAAATAAAAAAATTAAATAAACTAAATAAACATAAACTTATCGATTTACTTAGTTTTTTTTAAAAGAAAAAACCCAGAAACCCTAAATCTTAAACCCTAAATCAAAAACACTAAACCCAAACCCTAAACCCTAAAAGCATAAACTCTAAAACCTAAAACCTTGAATCCTAAACCCTAAACCCTTAACCGTAACCCTAAACCCTAAACTCTAAATCGCAAACCCTAAACCTAAACCTAAAGTAACTAAATAAAGTAAGAAATAAACTTATACCCTAAAACCTAATAAACCTAAACCTAAACCCTACGAATGGCAGAACCTTGACGGGAGGAACATCACCCAACTAGCTCGCCTAGACCCAAAAAAAAAGTTATCATAGTGGTGGTGGGGATCGGAGGTTTTGGTGGATATGGAGGTGGTGGTCAAGAATGGTGGTTAGGAAAATCCTGGTGGTGGATGGAGAGATCGGGATATAATGGTGGATCCCGCCACTGAAAGGCGTGGTTCTCATGGTAACCGAGAAATAAATGGTCGACCGATCTGCTACTTATGGAACTTTGTCTTTATAAGAATCACTTATCTAGGGTTTTGATTTGCTTTATGCGTGCTCATTTTTGATCTATGTCATCACTTGTGTCTTAAAAAACTTGGTGTGTTACTTGCTTGATGAAATCAAAAAGAAGAAATGTTGAATATGAATTTATTCTCTATCAAAAAAACCAAAAACCCTAAACCTAAAACCTAAACCCTAAACACTAAACCCTAAAAACCATAAACCCTAAACCATAAATCCTAAATCCTAAAACACTAAACCTTAAACCCTAAAGCCTAAAGCCTAAACCTTAAAACATAACCCTAACCCCTAAACTCTAAAACCCCAAACCCTAAACCCTAAACCCTAAACCCTAACCCTAAACCCTAAACTCTAAACCCTAAACCTTAAACCTAAACCCTAACCCCTAAACCCTAAACACTAAACCCTAAACCCTAAACCCTAAACCCTAAACCTAAAAATAAAATAAAATAGAAAATAAAAAACTAAACTAAAATAAAATAAATAAAAAAATAAACTAAATTATAAAAAACCAAAAATAATATACCTAAATAAAATAAAAACTAAATGTAAAATAAAAATAAAATAAATATAAAGTAAAATAAAAATAAAAACTAAATAAAAAGCTAAACCTATTAAATAAACATAAACAAAAATAAACTAAAAAAAACCTAAACCTAAAATAAATAAAATAAATTAAACCTAAACTAAATTAAAATAAACTAAAATAAATAAAACCTAAACCTAAGCCTAAACCCTAAACTAAATAAAATAAAATAAACTAAAAATGAACCTAAACCTAAACTAAAAAATAAAACCTAATAAATAAAATAAAATAAATAAAAATTAGCCTAAAACTAAACGAAAAAATAAAACCTAAAAATAAACAAAAAATAAAACCCTAAAACCTAAACCTAAAAAACTAAAATAAAAACCTAAACCTAAACCTAAAAAATAAAAATCAAAACCTAAACATAAAAAAGAAAATAAAATAAAACTAAACTAAAAAATAAACATAAACCTAAATCTAATGTAAAAAATAAACTAAAATAAAAAACATAAACTGAAATAAATAAACTAAAATAAATAAAAATAAAAAAACTAAATAAAAACATATAAAAATAAATAAACTAAATAAACCTAAACCTATTTATTTAGAAAAAAAAAATTTTAAATAAAAACCCTTATCCCTAAACACTAAATGCCAAACCCTAAACCCTAAAACTAACCCTAAACCCTAAACCAATAACCACAAACTGTAAACCTACAACCCTAAACATAAAACTAACCCTAAACCCTAAACTTATAACCTTAAACCCTAAACCCTAAACCCTAAACCCTAACCCTAACCCTAAACCTTAAAAAATAAAACTCTAAACCTTAAACCCTAAACTAACTAAAACCCCAATATAAACCTAAAGCCTAAATAAACCCTATAACCCACTAAACTTAATTTTAAACCCTAAACACTAAACCTTAAAAACACTAAACCTTAAAGCCTAAACACCAAACCCTAAACCCTTAACCCTAAACCCTTAACCCTAAACCCTTACCATAAATGCTAAACCTTAAACCCTAAAAACATAAAGACCTAAACCTAAAAAAAATAAAACATAAAAATAAAATAAATAAGAAAACATAAACCTAAAATAATAATAAACCTAAACCTAAAACTAAAAATAAAATATAATAAAAAAATAAAAAATAATAATAAAATAAATAGAAACCTAAACTAAAATTAAAAAATAAAATAAACTTAATAATAAAATACCTAAATAAAATAAAAACTAAATGTAAAATAAAAATAAAATAAACATAAAATAACATAACATAAAATAAAAACTAAATAAAAACCTAAACCTAAAAAATAAACATAAAAATAAAACCTAAACCCCAAACTAAAATAAAAACCTAAACCTAAAATAAAAATAAAATAAAATAAAATAAACCTAAACTAAAATTAATTAAAACTAAAATAAATAAAACATAAACATAAACCTAAAATAACTTAAACCTAAGCCTAAACTAAATCAAATGAAATAAATTAAAAATAAACCTAAACCTAAACTAAAAAATTAAACCTAAAAATAAACCTAAAATAAAAACCTAAAACCTAAACGTAAAATAATAATATTAAAACCTAAACCTAAACTTAAAAAAAAAAATAAAAAATAAATATAAAAAATAAAATAAAAATAAATCTCAACTATAAAATAAAACTAAACCTAAAAAAATAAACTAAAATAAAAAACCTAAACTAAAAAAAATAAACCAAAAATAAATAGACGAAACTAACTAAAAATAAAAAATAAATCTAAATAAAAATAAAGTAAACTAAAATAAACCAAAACCTACTAGTTTCCTTAATTTTTGAAAAAAAAACTTTAAACCTAAATCCTAAACTAACCCAAAAGCCTAAACCCTAAACCCTAAACCCTAAACACTAAACCCTAAATTGATAATCGTAAACCCTAAACCCTGAAAAGGAAAAAAATCTAGACCTAAACTAAATTAAACCTAAAAAATAAAATAAATAAAAAAACCTAAACAAAAATAAAATAAAATAAAAACCTAAACTAAAACTTAAACATAAAAATAAACCTAAACCTACACCTAAAAAATAATATAAAATCAAAACTAAATTAAAATAAAATAAATAAAAACCTAAACTAAATTAAAAAATAAAAAACCTAAATAAAATAGAAGCTAAAATAAAAATTAGATAAACCTAAAATAAAATAAAATAAAAACTAAATAAAAATTTAAATAAAAATAAAAATGAAAATATAAAATTGAATAAACTAAAATAAATGAAAAATAAATTAAATAAACCTAAACCTAAATTAATAAAAATAAAAAAATAAAAAAAACCCTAACCTAAACCTAAAATTAACCTAAACTAACCCTAAACCTAAACTGCTAAATAAAGAAACTTAACCTAACCCTAAACCCTAAACCTTAAAATATAAACCCTAAACCCTAAACCCTAAACCCTAAACCCAAAACCCTAAACCCTAAATCCTAAAACACATAACCCTAAATCATAAACCATAAACCCCAAACCCTAAACCCTAAACTGTAAAAAGCTATAAACCTAAACCCAAACTAAATAAAATGCAAAAATAAAATAAATAAAAACCTAAACTAAATAAAATAAAATAAATTAAAACCTAAACTAAAACTTAAACCTAAACTTAAACCTAAAAATAAAATAGACTAAAATAAAACTAAACTAAAAAAATAAATAAAACCTAAACTAAACTATAAAATATAATAATCCTAAAATAAAACCTAAATAAAATAAAATAAAAAATAAAATAAAATAAATAAATAAAAACCTAAACCTAAAACCTAAAATAAATAAGAATTAAAACCAAAACCCTTAACTAAAAAAATCATAAACTAAACTAAAATAAATAAAACCTAAACCAAAACATAAAATAAAATAAACCTAAACCCTAAACTAAATAAAATTAAATAAACCTAAACTTAAACTAGAAAATAAAACCTAAAAATAAATCTAAAATAAAAACCTAAACATAAACCTAAACTTAAAAAATAAAATTTAAACATAAAAAAATAAAAATAAAACTAAAGTAAAAAATTAACATAAACCTAAACTTAAACCTAAGAAATAAACTAAAATAAAAAATGTAAACAAAAATAAATAAACTTAAAATAAATAAACTAAACTAAATAAAAATAGTAAATAAACCTAATTAAAAATAAAAATATAATAAACTAAAATAAATGAAAATTAACCTAAATAAACTAAATAAACAAAACTATACCTTAATTCTAAATAAAACTAAACTTAAAACCCTAATAAACCCTAAAAAAGCCTAAACCTAAAACACTAAACCTTCAACCCTAAACACTAAAAACTAAACCCAACTAAACCCTAAAACCCTAAAGCCTAAAGCCTAAACCCCAAACCCCAAACCCTAAGCCCTAAAGCCTAAACCTTCAACCCTAAACCCTAAACCCTAAACTAACCCTAAACCCTAACTTAACCCTAAACCTTAAATTATAATAACCTAAAAACCTAAACCTAAACTAAATAAAACTTAAAAGTAAATAAATAAATAAACCTAAACCTAAACCTAAATAAAATAAGAAAAATAAAAATAATAAAAACCTAAACCTAAACTTAAAAGTAAAATAAAATAAAATAATAAAAACTAAACTAAAATAAAATAGATAAAAACCTAAATTAAACTATAAAATTAAGTAAACCTAAAAATAAAAACCTAAATAAAATAAAACCCAAACGTAAAAGAAAAATAAATAAACTTAAAATAGAATAAAATAAAAACTAAATAAAAACTTAAACCTAAAAAAACCTAAAACTAAATAAAAATTAAAACCTAAACCCTAAACTATATAAAAAAAACCCAAAACCTAAATTAAAATAAGCAAAACCTTAACCAAAACCTAAAATAAAATAAACCTAAACCAAAACAAAATAAAATAAAATAAACTAAAAATAAACCTAAACCTAAACTAAAAAAACCAAAAAAATAAACCTCAAATAAAAACTTAACACCAATAACCTAAAAACATAAAATAAAAACCAAAACATAAACCTAAAATTAAAAAAATAAAACTTAAACCTAAAAAATAAAATAAAAATAAAACTAAACTAAAAAATAAACATCAACCTAAACCTAAACCTAAAAAATAAACTAAAATTAAAAACCTAAACTAAAATAAATAAACTAAACTAAATAAAAAAATAAACCTATTTATAAATAAAAAATAAAATAAACTAAAATAAATAGAAAATAAACTAAATAAACTAAATAAACAAAAACCTACTGATTTACTTAATTTTTTGTAAACCTTAAATCTTAAATCTAAAACTCTAATCCCTAAAACCCTAAATCGTAAACCTTAAAACAAACCTTAAATCATAAACCCTAACCTTAAACCTAGCCCTAAACCCTAAACCCTAAACTTATAACCCAAAATTAAAACTAAACTAAAACTACCTAAACCTAAATAACCCTAAATAAACACTAAACCCTAAACTATAAACCTCAAAACCTAAAACCTAAACCTAAATAACCCTAAACCCTAAACCTAAACTAAAACCTAAACCTAAACCTAACCCTAAACCCTAAATCTAAACCCTAAACTAAAAACCCTAAACCTAAAACCTAAAACTATAAACACTGAGAAACACTAAATCCTAAACCTTAAACCCTAAACCCCAAACCCTAAACCCTAAACCTTAAACCCTAAACCTTAAACCCTAAATTAACCCTAAAACCTAAACCATAAAAAGCTAAAAAGCTAAACCAAAGCTAAATAAAACCTAAAAATTAAATAAATAAAAAAACATAGCGCAAAATAAAATAAAAAAATAAAATTAAATAAATACATAAATTAAAATCTAAATCTAAACCTAAAAACTAAACTAACCTTAAACCCTAAGCTAACCCTAAACCCTAAATCCTTAACTTAAACACCAAACTAACCCTAAAACCTAAACCTTGAAAACCCAAAAACCTAAACCTAAGCTAAATAAAACTTAAAAAGAAAATAAATAAATAAACCTAAACCTAAATAAAATAAAAAAATAAAATAAAATAAAAACATAAACTAAAACCTAAACCTAAACCTAAAAAAATAAAAATAAAAACTAAACTAAAATAAAACAAATAACACTCTAAACTAAACTAAAAAATAAAAAACTTAAATAAAATATAAAATTAACCTTAAATAAAAATAAAATAAATTTAAAAAAATAAAATAAAACAACATAAAAACTTAAACCTAAAAAATAAAACTAAAAATAAATAAAAAATAAAACCTAAATCCTAAAGTAAAAAAAAAACCTAAACTTAAAATATAAATAAAATGAACCTAAATTAAATTAAAATAAGTAAATCCAAGACCTAAACCTAAACACAAACCTAAACTAAATAAAATAATATAAACTAAAAATAAACTTAAATTTAAACTAAAAAATAATACCTAAAAATAAACCTAAAATAAAAACCTAAAACCTAAACCTAAAAACTAAAATAAAAACCTAAACCTAAACTTAAAAATAAAAAATAAAACCTAAACCTAATAAATAAGATAAAATTAAATCTAGACTATAAAAATAAACCTAAACCTAAAAAAACAAACTAAAATAAAAAACCTAAACTAAAATAAATAAACCTAAAATAAATAAACTAAATTAAAAAAAATTAAAAATAAACCTAAATAAAAATAAAATAAATAAACTAAATAAACTTAAACCTACGAGTTTAATAAATTTTAAAAAAGTAAAAAATAAAACTAAAAAGAAAACCCTAAACACTAAAACTAATCCTAAACCCTAAACCCTAAACTGTAAACCCTAAAACCTATAACCCTGAACCCTAAACCCTAAACCCTAAACCCCAAACCCGAAAAACCTAAAAACCTAAACTTGAACTAAATAAAGCAAAAAAATAAAATAAATAAATAAACTTAAACCTAAATAAAATAAAATAAATAAAGTAAAAGGAAAACCAAAACTAAAACCAAAACCTAAACCTAAAAATAAAATAAAATAAATAAAAACAACTAAACTAAAATAAAATAAATAAAAACTTAAACTAAAATAAAAAATAAAATAAACATAAAAATAAAAAACATAAATAAAATTAAACCTACACAATAACAGCAAGACTTAATCCCACTAGGTGGGGTCAGCTACATGAATCTTTCATCTCCATTGTATCCTATTATGTGTCAAATTCTCATTTAAATCAAGTAAACTAAGATCATTTTTTTTATACATCTTAACCAAGTCTTTTTAGGTCTACCTCTACCTTTCTTAACATAAGGTCTTACGGTCGATGCTTTATGTAGCCAAACCATCTAAGGTGACTCTCCCTAATCTTATCTACCATTGGAGCTACTCCAACTTTTCTAATATACTATTTTGCATTCTATCTCTAAGAGTAAAGCCCTCATCCACCTAAGCATCCTTATAAACACTTAACTTAGTCTTATGCTTCTCTTTATTGGCCAACATTCACTAAAGTCATTGTAGGTCTAACCACCATCTTATAAAATTTTCCTTAAGTTTAAGTGGAACTTTTCTATCACATAATAGGCCGATGCATTCCTCCACTTCAACCATCCAACTTGAATTCTAATAACATCTCCATCTATTTAACCATCATTTTGAACAATAGAGCCTAAATATAAACGCCACTCTTATTAATGACTTGTTCACCTAATGTCACAACACTACCACTAAAACTTCTACAACTAAAATTACACTCCATATATTCACTTTAGATCTACTTAGACGAAAACCTTTAGACTCTAGAGTTGACCTCCATAATTCAAGTTTCTGTTGGACTCACTCTATAATCTTATCAATAAGAAGAATGTCATCAACAAAAAGCATACACCAAGGTACATCTTCTTGTAAATGCCTCGTAAGAAGATCCATAACTAAAGTAAAAAGATAAGGGCTTAATGTTGATCCTGATGTAGTCCAATAAATAAGAAAATATTTTGTCAATCCTCCTTGTGTTTGGACAAGTAAAATCTAGTATACATATCCTTAATGACTTGAATATAACCATTATTAACTCCTTTTTGTTCTTGAACTCTCCAAAGAACTTCTCTTCAGACTTTATCATAAGCCTTGTCTAAATCAATAAATATCATATGTAGATCCTTCTTACTTTCTCTATCCTTCTCCATCAAACCTCTTAACAAATGTATAGCTTCCATAGTAGATCTACGCATGAAACCAAACTGATTGAGAAACTTCTATATCACATCGTAACCCATGCTCTCTCTCTCCCATAATTTTAATGTAACATTAACTTAATTCCTCTATAATTTGCACACTCTTGTGCATCACCTTTATTCTTAAATATAAATAACAAACTCTTTCTCCACTCATCCGCATCTTTAGTCTTTAAAATGTTATTAAAAAAAAATTTGTAACCTAAGAAAATCTCTAAACATTTCCACACTTATTGGAATATTATTCCTATCGCTTTTCCACATTTCATTTTCTTTAAAGCTTCACTAACTAGATTTACTAATACTAAGATAAAATAAAATTCTCTATTTTTGTTTAGGGTATTAAGGCTGCTAAAATAAATCCTACTTTCAGATCCTACATTGAAAAGTTTATCAAAATACCTCATCCACCTATTTTCAATATCCTTTTCTAAAAAAAGTATTTTATTATTTTCATCCTTAATACACCTCACTTGAACTATGTCTTTACTTCTCCTATGTCTTTGATTGTCTAACTTATGCATACATCTTTCACCTTCTTTGGTATCTAATCTATTGTATAAATCACTAAAAGCTAAATTTTTTGCATCATATAATACTTTCTTAGAATCTCTACAGGCCACTTTATATCTTTCCTAAATAAGTTTTACATCTAAACCAAGTTTTATAATAATACTTATTTTTTATCTTTTCTTGCACACTCTGACTCCACCACTAACTATTCTTATTAAAATAAGCTTTTCCTATTGATTCTCCAAGCACATCTTTAGCAACTTGCTTAATTTCACTTACTATTTTTTCCCACATAATGTTAACTTCCTCATGAACATCCCATATTCTAATCTCTAAAATATAAAATATTTTATAAGTGTCCCCATCTAAAAATTAAACCTAAACATTAAATAAAAATAAAATAAAAACTTAATAAAAATCTAAACCTAAAAAATAAACCCAAAAATAAATAAAAAATAAAACCTAAACCTTAAACTAAAAAAAAAACCTAAACTTAAAATAAACAAAATAAAATAAACCTAAACCTAAACTAAAATAAACAAAACTAAAATAAATGAAACCTAAACCTAAACTTAAAATAAACTAAACCTAAATCTTAAAATAAAATAAACTAAAATAAACCTAAAATAAAAAACCTAAAACCTAAACCCTAAAAAATAAAATAAAAACCTAACGCTAAACCTAAATAAAACCTAAGCCCTAAACCAAATAATAAAAAATAAAACCTAAACTTAGAAAAAAAAAAAAAGTAAACTAAAAAATAAGCATAAAGCTAAACCTAAACCTAAAAAATAAACTAAAATGAAAAACCTAAACTAAAATAAATAAACATAAAAAACTAACCTAAATAAAAATATTAAATATAAAATAAACTAAATAAATCTAAACTTTTTATTTTACTTAATTTAAAAAAACCCTAAACATTAAAGCCTAAAACCTATTCCCTAAATCCTAAACCCTAAACCCCCTAACTAAAAAACAAAAAAAACTAAAACTAATAAAATAAAATTAAACTAACCCCACGCCCTAAACCACCTAACTGAAACTAAAAAACTAAAACCTAAAAATAATAAAAATAAAACTAAAACTAAAAAAACTAAAAACTAAAACTAAACTAAAACTAAACTAAAACCCTAATTAAAACTAATAAAGACCTAAACCCAATAATAAAACTAAAAAATAAAATTAAACCTAATCCCAATAATAAAACCTAAAACCCCACCCTAAAAAAAAAAAACTAAAATAATAATAATAATATAATAAAAAAAAAACACAAAACCTAAACAATAATTAATAAACTAATAAACTAAAACTAAACCCCCTCCCCTAAACTAAAACTAAAAGTTAAATGCTAAAAATATAAAATTAATAAAACTAATAAAAATAAAAATAATAATAATAAACTAATAAAACTAAAAAACACAAAACATAACTAATAAAACTAAAAAAAACCTAAACCTTAAACTCCCCAGCCCCCCAAAACTAATAAAAAAACTAAAACAAATATAACAAAAACCCCTAAATAAAATTAAAACTAATAAGAAACCCAAACCCTAAAATAAAATTAATAAAAAAAACTAAAACCCTTAATAACTAAAAACTAAACAAAAAATGTAAAATAAAAATAAGTAAACCACGCCCCCACCCACCCCGCTCCAAAAAAAAAAACTAAACCTAAATCCAATAATAATAATAATAATAAACCTAATAATAACTAAAACTAAACTAAAAATAAAAACTATTAAATAATAAATAAGTAAAAATCCTAATCCATAAAAAAAAACTAATAAAAAAACCCTAAAAAACCATGAACCCCTAAACTTAAAGAAATAACTAAACTAAACCAATAACTAAAAAAACTTAAACCCCTAAACCTTGTAATAAACTAAAAATAAAAATAAAAACTAGACCCATCCTGTGTCCCCTTCCCATCCTAAGCTCTAGTGATTCTTGAATCCCTTTCCTTTTCATTTTCTTTCTCAACATTTCTCAGTTGGTTTTCTAGAAATATCTTCTAATTCAGCTTCAGATCTTCGGCCTTTGGCTAATCCTTGTTCAGTTCTTAAATGGCACCATTTTCCATGGCATCAGGTTCTGTGAATACTTGGGGAAAATCAAATGCTCTAGCTGCTGCATCTCGGGTTTCTGATTTATTGGGTATAGCTAAGCCTTTTGCCTCTGAATTCATCAAAGATGCATTATCTTGTAAGGATTCTTCAACTTCTTCTGATCTTTCTTTAAACTTCATTTATATGACCTTCATAAGTGTTCCAACTATTATCTGCTTTGACTTGGAAATTGAAAAACTAGCTGAGCCTTCTGCATATACTTTGATTGGAAAATTTTCTTTTTGGCATCCAAGTATGGAGGAAATTCAATTTTTCTTTCATGACTTGAATCTTTCAAGTGTTTTTTGATTGGTTTACTGGATGGTAGACAAGTGCTGATTAAATTATCTAATGACCTTGATTATAGTCATATGTTTGCTCGATGATCTTATTATGTTAAAACTATCAAATGTGTACTCTTAAATGAACTCCATTTTTTGACATTAAAGAGGAATATCCTATAGAACTGGTTTTGTTATCTTTACCTAATCTTCAGGTTTACTTTATTAATTATCAATTCTTGCATGATGTGGGTTCTATTTTAGTAGACCCTTGTAATTGAAAGCAACCAGCCAAATCCAGCCGTCAGCTGTTCTGATCCTTGTTGAAATTGATGTAATAAAGAAATTTCTATGAGGATTGATTGGAGAAATATGGATATTTCTAGCAGGTCGAGTTTAAAACTTCTCTTCTTTCTACAATAATTGTAAAACTCTTGGCCATGATGTATCAAAATTTTTTGTTACTCATCAACATCTTCGAAAGAAAGTGATTACAAATCCTAAGGTTGCTGGAAAAATTAGAGATTTAAAATTTGATAAAAGAAATTTTGCTTTAAATGAAAAGGATAATGGCACAATGAATGAAATTATTGATGTTTATAATGATGTTCCTAATGTTTCTAATGTTGTTCCCAATGTAAGGGTAGTGATAAGCTTGTTAAAAATTCTTCTGAAACTATTTTGGAGAGTAATCAAGTTTCGGCTGCTATTATTTCTATTATTCCTGAAAATTTGCAAGTGGATGATTTTCCTATTTTAGTTTTTAATTCTAAGGAGATTTGTGATAAAGTCTAAAAATCTCATAGAAAATGTTTTTGTTATTTCGCCTCAAACATCTTTAAAATAAAATCTTGTTTTATTTTATTTGAATTTAGACAAAAATGATGGTATGGAGCTTGTTGATAATGTGCAACCAAGTGTTTGTTTGCTTAATAAATCTATTTTGGCCCCTTCTTTAACTATTATTTTGGATAGTATTTTGTTTAGTGATAATTCTCATTTAATGTAGAAAAAGGATTTATCTTTTGTAAAATCAGATTTTCTTCTAAATCTATTATTAATAATGATGACAAAATTTTTTATGATGATGAATCCATGGAGAATGAGATTAGTTTTCAAACAATTTTTGTGAAAAGGAAAAAATTTTAAAAATTATCCTCCTAAAGTTTCTAGATCAATTACATTCAATGGAAGATTTTGCATATATGATTTTGATTGTAATCTTCAAGAGTTCTCATTTACTTAGAATAATCATAGATTGTGTGGTTGGATCATGCTTTATTTAATAATTATTGGTTAAACTGTAGCCCTTTAAGTTTGGTCCTTTTTGATTACTATTAAGGATGCTATTCATAATAATAATGTCATTAAAAATTCTTATTTTCAAAATGTGGTTACAAGATATAAGTTTTCTTGATGTTATTGCTTATAATTGGTGTGCTGCTCTTTCTCCTGATGATTCTTCATTTAGTATGATGAGATTTTGGCTTAAGCTTAAAAGGCTTAAGTGTAATATCACTTGGTGGAACAAAAACTACTTTAAAATACTTTTTGATAATATTAAGAATATGGGACAAAAGGTGAAAGATTTGAAAGAACTTGTTATTATTGATTCTTCTTTTTATTCTAATCTTGTTGAAGCTAAAGATAATCTCATTAAGTTTTAGGATATGGAGGAGACTTATTAGAGACAAAAAGCAGCATATCTACCTAAGGGGGAAAGAAGCACTAAATATTTTTATGTTTTGGTAATGAAAAGAAGAGTTCTTTATCACATTCATAAAATTAAGAACTTGCATGGTTCTTGGCTTACCGACAAAGAGGATATATTTTCTTTTGCTCTTAATTATTTTAATGATCTTTTAAATAAAAATTATCAACTTGAGCATTTATCCAATCCCTCTATCATCCCTTATATTATGTCTACTGAGGATAATGAGTGCTTGGTTACTCCTCCTTGTGATGAGGAAATTTTTAATATTCTTAATGGTATGAATGTTGATTCTATTGCGGATGGTTACAGTACTTTATTCTTTTAAAAAGATTGGTTTATTATTAAAATTGACCTTGTTAATGATGTTAAGGATTTTTTTCAAGAAAATTCAATTCCTAAATATTTTACTAGCACTTCTATTATTCTTATTCCTAAGAAAGATAATCTAGACTTTTGCAATGACTTTAGACCTATTAGTATTTGTACTTTTTTTAATAAATTGATTTTTAAAATTTTGACTAATAGGCTTAGTAAGTTTCTTCCTAAGATTATCTCTCTAATCAAACTAGCTTTGTGAAAGGTAGAACTATTTAGATAACATCTTGCTTGCTCAAGAATTGATTCATGATTTGAATGTTAAAACTAGGTGACAATTTACATTTTAAGCTTGACATCACCAAAGCTTATGATAACATTTCTTGGGATTTTCTTAATAGCATTCTTACTTTATTTGGTTTTCTAATCATTTTGTTTCTTGGGTTATACAATTAGAAATGTTTGGTTTTCATTAATTATCAATGGTGAAAACTTTGGTTTCTTTAATTCCTCTCATGGTATAAGACAAGTCGACTCTCTTTCTCCATCGCTTTTTATTATTGTGGTTGAATATTTGTCTTATTGGCTTAATCTTTTTTTTAGAAGAATTCTAATATGTATTTTAGGAATCATGGTGGTTTGGCTATCTCTCACTTAAGCTTTGTTGATGATTTCATAATTTTTTGTAATGGCTCATTACATTATGTTAAAAGCTTAAAGATTTTTTAAATAAATTTGAAAAGGAAAGTGGCCTTTTGATTAGTACTCATAAAAGTTGTTTTATCACTTCTACTTCTATTTATGTTCATAGAATTAATAAGATAAATGATATCACTTGGTTTTCTCATCAAAATCTTCTATTAAATTTTTAGGCTCCCCTTTTATTGTAGCCATAAGAGATCCCATCTCTTTGATGAGGTAACTCTTAATATTCAAAATAAAATTTCTATCATTGAATTTCATTTTTTATCTTTTGGTGGTAGTTTAATTGTTATTAAAACTATTCTTTATTCTCTTCCTTTTTACTTGTTGCTTAATATTGTTCCTACTTCCCTTGTTCTTATCAGGATTGAAAGACTTTTTAATATGTTTTTTTTGGGCTCTAGGAATTCAACCAATGGACTTCTTGGTCTAATATGTAGGGTACTATTTATGAAGGTGGTATTGGGTGTAGATCATTGATGGATTCCACCAATGTTTTTTCTTATAAACTTTGGTCGAATTTTAGAAAAATGAAAGTCTTTGGGCTAAATTCATGAAATTTAAATATTGCAAAGGTAAGCATCCTTTAATTTGCAATTATAAACATGGCTCTATTGTTTGGAAATCTACGTGATATTAAATGGAAAGCATAACCTCTCATTTTTTGGGGTATTAATAATGGATCTTCATTTTTTTGGCAAGATAACTGGATGGGGGATTTTTCCATTGATTTTTGCTTAATACTCACTCTACTTCTTCTTTGAAAGTTAGTCATTTTATTTATAATGTTGAATGGAATTTCTCTCTTTTAAATGATTTTATTCATGATTTCATTAGTAATAACATCATTAATATTCCTATTGATGGTAATTTTTTGAATCAAATTCTTTTTAAATTTTCTAGTAATGGAGAATTTTCTTTTAAAGAAACTTGGCACTATATTAGAGTTAAAAAATCCTCTTCTTCTATTTTCTATAAATTTTTGAATAATATTATTCTTACCTTTTATTCTATTATTGGATGGAGAATTTCAAGTGATTATATTACAATTGATTCTTTACTTTTGGGCAAAGGTTTTCCTCTACCCTGTAAATGCATGTGTTGCTTTCATATTGAGAATATTAGTCATGTTTTTATTAATGGTGCCATTGCCTCTAAAGTTTGGGGTTGGTATGAGGATTTATTTAAAATAAGTTGTTTTAATGGTAATTTTACTTTAATGCAACTTCTTGACTCTTATTTTCTTAATATTGTTAAAGAGCATATCAAAATTATGGTGGTTTACTTTGATTTGGTTTATTTGGCTACAGATGATGCTAAGCATCATAATGTGCCTATAAATCATAAGAGAATTACTATGACTAAAGATAAGATTTATTCTTTATATAACTCTTCTTAGTGGTACTCATTTTAGGTTGCAAGTTTGTTGCCTCTAAATTGGGGATCAATTTTCCTTATTATGACTCATCTCATTATAAAATTATTCATTGGATTAAGCCTCTTAATTATTGTATTAAAATTAATATTGATGGTTACAAGAACAAGTTGGGTTGTGGTGGTATTTTTAAAAATAATATTGGGAATATTATCTTGGCTTTTTCCACTCCTCTCTACTAATTCTATTATTTTTTGCTGAATTGATGGTTATTTATCATGCTCTTAAGCTTGGTTTGGATAGAAATTTTCATACTATTTGGTTGGAATCTGATGCTGAGATGGTTATTGCTATGATCAATTCTAACCATAAGGGTTATGCTGAGCTTTTTTATTTAATTAGAAATATTAAAGCTATTATCTCTAAACTTTCTTTTAAAATTACTCATATTTTAAGAGAAGGTAATGCTTGCATGGATTTCTTAGCTAGTTTGGGTGTAATCTCTTTATTTTACTTTGTTTACCAATGAATATTCTAAGCAATTAAGTTGTCTAATTTAGATAAATCTAATTTGCCTTATGTTAGATTTTATTAGTTTGTTTTTCTTTCTTTTATGTTGGTGGTTTTCTTGGGGCTTCTGTTTGGGAGCTTTTGGTGACTTTGGTTTGTTTGGTCACTGTTTTCTCCTATTCTTTTTGGGGGCTTTATGTTCTTATTTTATTCTAATATTTTACAAGTTGGAATGTTGGCTTCTACTATTTCGGTTGTCAAGCTATTGTCAATTATTGTTCATATTTTTATTATGGTATCTCTTGTGGGGTTTTTTTGGCTTTTGGTTGGTTGGTTGGCTTTCTTTGTTGGCTTTGTGGTTGGTCTCCTTGAGCTTCTTGGTTTTGGGTGCCTTCTCTAGAGGTGATGTTGGTTGTGCTTCTCTTCCTTCTATTTTCTTTAGCTAGTTGGGCTGGTTTGGTTTTGGGTGTGGTTGTTGCTTTCCTTTGTGGCTTTGGTGGTTGTGTTGTTACTTATTTTGGTTGGTAGCTCGTGGTCTTTTTGGTTCCTTTAGTCTAGTTGGGTTGGTGAGCTTCTTGGTTGCTTCTCTTCTTCCCCTATTTCGGTATTTCTTCCTTGGTTGGTGACTTTGTTTCTTACTCCTACTACTTTTGGGTGGTTGGATGGTTGTATTGGCTTAGAATTTTTTTTCTTTCTTTGCTCAGTTTTTTCTGCTGTTGCCCCCTTTGGTCGGTGGCTTTGTTGTTGTTCTTTCTTTTTTGGTGGCTAGTTCTAGATCTTTGCTGGTTATTTGTGTGTGCTTTGGTGACTTTGTGAGGTTTTTTGGTTATGTTGGCTAAGATGTTTACACTTTTCTACTAGTTTGCAACATTTTTTGTGACTGTAACCCTCCTTTCGGAGTTTGGCTGCGCACAAATTTTTGTTGCGCCTTCTAATGTTTGTGACTAAGCTTGAGCCTTTTCTTTGGCTTTTCTTTCCTTTCTCTTTATCTCTGTTTATTTTCTTTTAATTATGCTTATCTCTTCTTTAGTTTTTTCTTATTGGTTTCCTTCATTTGCTCTTGGGTCTTTTCAGGTGGTATGCTGACCTGCTCAGGGATTCTATGTCGTTGCTATTCTTTTCTTAGTTTTCCTTTTCCTTTTCATTTTCTTTGTATTTTTTTAGGATTTTCTCTCTAGGTCTTTCTATAGCTCTTTAAGCGAGTCCTTGAGATTTATCCCCTTTAAGGATGTTGTATCCTTTTCTTTTGGTAATAAAAATTCCCTTTTTTACCAAAAAAAAGACCCTAAACCCTAAACCTTAAACCCCAAACCTAAACCCTAAAACCAAAACTAAAACTAAACACTAAACCATAAACCCAAACCCTAAACCTAAACCCTAAACCCTAAACCTAAACCCTAAACCCTAACCTAAACCCTAAACCCAAACCCTAAACTAAACCCTCCAAAAAACCTAAAACCTAAACTAAACTAAATAAAACCAAAAATAAAATAAAATAAAATAAAATAAAATAAAATAAAATAAAAAAACCTAAACTAAACCTAAAAAAATAAAATAAAATAAAATAAATAAATAAAATAAAAAAAACTAAACTAAACTAAAACAAAATAAACCTAAGAATAAAAACCTAAATAAAATAAAAACTATCTATAAAATAAAATAAAATAAACCTAAAATTAAAATAAAATAAACTAAATAAAAAACCTAAATAAAATAAAATAAACAAAATAAAATAAACTAAACTAAACTAAAATAAACTAAAAGATAAACAAAACTCTAAACTAAAATAAATAAACCTAATTAAACCTAAACTAAATAATAAAATAAACTAAAATAAACCTAAACCCAAAGTAAAAAAAATAAAACCAAAAAATAAACCTAAAATAAAACCTAAAATCTAAACCTAAAAAAAAAAATAAAACCTACTAAACCTAAAAAAAATAAAAAAAAAGAAAACCTAAAAAAAAATAAAATAAAAATAAAACTCAACTAAAAATAAACCTAAACTACAGGTTTACTTAAATTTTTTAAAAAAACCTTAAACCCTAAATCCTAAACCCTAAACCCTATATCCTAAACCCTAAACCCTAAACGTTAACCTTAAACCCTAAACCCTAAAATAATAAACCCTAAAACCCTAAACCCTATACCCTAAACACTATACCATAAACTCTAACATTAAACTCTAAACCTTAAACCCCAAACCCTAAGCCTAAACCAAAAGTAGCTAAATCGTAAAGCCTAATAAACCTAAACCTAAACCTAAAACCTAATATTGGTCATAACCTTGATGGCAGGAACATCATCGTCAACCAGGCTTAGTTTAGATTTGGCTGGTTGATATGGAGGTGGTGGTCAGAGTAGTGGTGGTTACGGAGGCAGGAGGAGCGACAGAAGTGAAGCCATGGTGGTGGCGGAGGGAGAGATCGGGGATATGATGGTGGATTCTGCTAATCCAGATGCCTGGGTGGTTATGATGGGAACTAGAGAAACTGAAGAACGGCCGATCCGATCTACTAATGAAATTGTGTCTTTATTGTAGAGACAGTTCTAGTTATCTAGAGTTTTGGATCTGCTCTATGTGTCCTCATTTTTGATTTATGTCCCCACTTGTGTGTTAGAAAACTTGGTGTGTTACTTCATTGATGAAATCAAAAAGTAAAAAATGTTGAATCTATTTATTTTCTATTAAAAAAACCAAAAAACCCTAAACCCTAAACCTAAACTAAACTACATAAACAATAAATACACTAAATAAAACTAAAATAAAACTAAATAAATAAAATAAACCTAAACCTACTAGTTTACTTAATTTAAAAAAAATTAAAAAAATTAAAAAAATAAAAGCCAACCTCTCATAAACCCTAACCACAAAACCTAAACCAAAAATCTAAACCCTAAACCCTAAACCCTAAACCATAAAACCCTACACCCTAAACCCTAAATCCTAAACCCTAAACCCTAAACCCTAAACCCCAAACCCTAAACCCTAAAAACCTAAACCTAAACTAAATAAAACTTGAAAATAAATAAATAAAAAACCTAAACCTAAGTAAAATAAAATAAGCTAATATAAAAATTTAAACCAAAACCTAAAAATAAATTAAAATAAAAAAATATAAAAAACTAAAGAAAATAAATAAAAACCTAAACTAAATTAAAAATAAAATAAACTTAATGATAAAAAACCTAAATAAAATAAAAACAAAACATAAAATAAAAATAAATAAACCTAAAATAAAATAAAATAAAAACTAAATAAAACTTAAACCTAAAAATTAAAACTAAAAATAAAACCTAAAACTAAATAAATAATAAAACCTAAACCCTAAATAATAAAAAAAACTAAACCTAAAATAAAAAGAAAATAAACAAAATAAAATAAACCTTAACCTAAAATAAAATAAAATAAACTTAAAAAAATAAAACTAAATGCTATAAACCAAAAAATAAAGTAAACCTAAACCTAAACCTAAAATAAATAAAATAAAATAAACTAAAATAAACCTAAACTAAAAATAAAACCTAAAATAAACCTAAAATAAACTAAAACCTAAGCTTAAAAGAAAAAAAAAACCTAAACCTAAACCTAAAAAAAATAAACCTAAACCTAAAAAATAAAATAAAAATAAAACAACTAAAAATAAACCTAAAAACCTAAACCTAAAATAAACTAAATTAAAACCTAAAACTAAAATATATAAACCTAAAAATAAAAAAAATTAAACTAAATAAAAGAAAAAATAAATAAAATAAAAAAATGAAAGTAATTAAACTAAAATAGTATTAAACTAAAAGAAACTGTCATTTACTTAATTTAAAAATAAATAAATAAATAAACTCTAAAAACTGACACTAAACCCTAAACAAATCCTAAACCCTAAACCCTAAAATACTGCCACAAACAGCAAACCCTAAACCCTAAACTTGCAACCCTAAAACTACAACCCTAACCCTAAAACTAAACACTAAAACCCTGAGCTAAAACCCACAGGCAAAACTAAATGTAAACCCTAAAACTATAAACCATAAACCTTAAACCCTAAATTCTAATCCTTAAACCCTAAACCCTAAAAACCTTAAAATCTAAACCTAAACTAAATAAAACCTAGAAATAAAATAAATAAACATAAATAAAATTAAATAATAATATAAAACCTAAACTAAAACCTAAACTTAAAATCAAAATAAAAAATAAATAAAAATTTTTAAAATAAAATAAAATAATAAAACCTAAACTATACTAAAAATAAAATAAACTTAAAATAAAAACCTAAATAAAATAAAAACTAAATGTAAAATAAAAAAAATAAACCTAAAATAAAATAAAATAAAAACTAAATAAAACCTAAACCTAAAATAAAATCTAAAATAAATAAAAAATTAAACCTAAACCCTAAACTAAAAAAAAACCTAAACCAAAATAAAATATAATAAACAAAATAAAATAAACCTAAACTAAACAAAATAAATAAATCTTAACCTAAACCAAAATAAAGTAAACCTAAACCTAAACTCAAAATAAAATAAAATAAACTAAAATAAACCTAAACCTAAACTAAAAATAAAACCTAAAATAAACCTAAAATAAAACCTAAAACCTAAGCCTTAAGAAATAAAATAAAACCTAAACCTAAACCTAAAAAAAAAAAACCTAAACCCAAAAGGTAAAATAAAAAATAAAACTAAACTAAAAAATAAACCAAAACCTAAAATATAAACTAAAATAAATAAACATAAAGTAAATAAACAAAATAAATATTAATATAAAAAAATCTAAATGAAAATAAAAAATAATGTAAACTGAAATAAATAAAAAATAAACTAAATATACCAAATAAACTAAATGTGCAGTTTACTTAATTTTAAAAAAAAAAACCTTATAACCTAAATCCTAAATCCTAAACGCAAAACTCTAAACCCTAAACCCTACAACCCTAAAAGCATAAACCCTAAAACCTTAATCCTTAAACCCTAAATGCTAAACCCTAACCCTAAACCCTAAAACCTAAACCCCAAACCCTAAACTTAAACCTAAAGTAACTAAATAAATTAACAAAAATAAACCTAATCCCTAAAACCAAATAAACCTAAAGCTAACCCTAAATCCTAAGAACGGGCAGAACATTGATAGCTTGAACATGACCGTCAATGAGACTCATTTTAGATCTAGCGGTGGAGGCACAGGCAGTGGCGGCAGTTATCGCAATGGTGGTGGGATATCTGTAAGTGCTTGTGGATATGAGGCGGTGGTCGAAGCAGTGGTTGTTATGGAGGCAGGAGGAGCGATAGAGGTTACATCCGTGATGGTGGTGGAGGGAGAGATCGGGGATTTGATTATGGATCCCACTACTCGAGAGGCCGAGGTGGTTCTGATGGACACTTGAGAAATTGAAGAATGGCCGATCCGATCTGCTGCTTATGGAATTATGTCTTTACAGTAGAGATTGTTCTAGTTATCTAAGGTTTTTGATTTGCTCTATATGTGCTCATTTTTGATCTATGTCATCACTTGTATCTTAGAAAACTTGGTGTGTTACTTGGTTGATGAAATAAAAAAAAAAAGAAATATTAAATCTGAATTTGTTCTCTGTTTAAAAAAAAACCAAAGACCCTAAACCTTAAACAAAAAAAAAACTTAAACCTAAAATAAAAATAAAATAAAACTAAACCTACACTAAAATAAAATAAACTAAAATAAATAAAACCTAAACCTAAACTAAAATAAACTAAACCTAAACATAAACTAGATAAAGTAAAATAAACTTAAAATAAACCTAAACCTAAACTAAAAAAATAAAACCTAAAACAAACCTCAAATAAAATCTTAAAACCTCAACCTAAGAAAATAAAATAAAAACCTAAACCTAAACCTAAAAATAAAAAATAAAAATCAAATCCTACAAAAATAAAATAAAATAAAACTAAACAAAAATTTACATAAACCTAAACCTAAACCTAAAAAATAAACTAAAGAAAACCTAAAACAAAATTAATAAACCTAAAATAAATAAACTAAACTAAATAAAATAAAATAAACCTAAATAAAATAAATAATAAAATAAACTAAAATAAATAAAAAATAAACTAAAACTACTCTTGGTTTGCTTAATAATAAAAAACCCTAAACCCCAAATCTAAACCCTAAACTCTAAACCTAAACCCTAAACCCTACCTACTGAAAAACCCCAAACCCAAAATGTTAAAAAACAAATCAAAATAAAGTAAACCATAAATCAAAAGATTAAAATAAAAAAAACCTTAACCCTAAAACCTTAAGCTAACCCTAAACCCAAAACCCTAAACCCTTAACCCTAAACCTAAACCTAAACTAAAACCCCAAAACCCAAAACCACTAAACCCTCTTAAATCTTACTAACCTAACTCTAAACCCACCTAAAAACCTACCTAATAAAATAAACTAAATCAGATAAACAAAATAAAATAAATTAAAACTTACATAAATAAATAAAATAAAATAAAATCTAAACTAAACTAAACCTAAACCTATAAAATAAATAAAAATAAAACTAAACTAAAATAAAATAAATAAAAACTAAACTAAACTAAAAAAAATACATAAATATATATGTAAAATAAAATAAAATAAACCTAATAATATAAAATAAAAGTTTAAAATAAAACCTAAAAATAAAATAAAACCAAAACCAATCTAAAAAAAAAACTCAAAATTAACAAAATAAAATAAACATAAACCTAAATTTAAAATAAACTAAACTAAATAAAATAAACCTAAATTAACCTAAACCCTAAAATAAATAAATAAAATAAACTAAAATAAACCTAAAAACTAAAAAAAATAAAACTTAAAACCTAAAACCTAAACCTAAAAATCCTAAAAACCTAAAATTAAAAATAAAACCTAAAACTAAAATAAATAATAATAAAAACTAAACATAAACCTAAACTAAACTAAAAAATAATCTAAAAACCAAAAGATAAATAAACCAAATAAATAAACTAAACTATATAAATAAAATAAACCTAAATAAAAATAAATAATAAAATAAAAAATAATAAATAAATTAAATAACATAAACCTCTGGGTTTTTAAACCCTATCCTAAACCCTAAACTTGACCCTAAATCCTATAAAACTGAGCCCTAGGCCCTAAACCCCAACCCTCCCTAACCACAATAAACCTAAATATAAATTTAAATAAAATAAAACATAAACCTAAACCTAAAATTAAAAATAAACTTAAACCTAAAAATAAAATAAAAATAAAACTAAACTAAAATAAAAACCTAAACCTAAACCTAAAATAAACTATTAAAACCTACTAAAATAAATAAACCTAAATGAATAAACTAAAATAAAAAATAAAATAAACCTAAATAAATAAAATAAAATAAACTAAATTAAACCTGCCATTTGCTTTTTTAAAACCTAGCCTAAACCCTAAACCTAAATCCCACCCTAAATGCTCTAAAACCCTACCCTAACTCTGTTTAAACTAAACCTACCCAAACTCCCAATCAAACTAACCCTCCTACCACCTTAAACCCTAAACCTAAACCCTAAAGCCTGAGACCCAACCACCACTCCCTCCATAAACTAACCCTAACCTCTAACCTAACCCAACCTCTAAACCTCTAATCCTAAACCCTAAAACCTAAACTACCTTAAACTAACCTAAATAAACCCTGATCCTACCATGTAAACTAAAACCCTATAAAACCAAAAAATAAACCTCATTAAAACCAAAAACTTAAAAATAAAATAAAACCTAAATCTAAACCTAAATATAAAATAAAACCTAAAGCTAAATAAAAAAATAAAAATAAACTAAAATAAAATACATGACCTAAACTTAATAAATAAACTAAAATAAAATACCTAAACTAAAATAAATATGCTAAATAAATAAACTAAAAAAATAAACTTAAATTAAAATAAAATATAATCTTAAATAAATAAAAATAGTAAATAAATAAACCTAAACCTGCCTGTTGTAATTAAAACCACACTACCTACCCATAAATACTAAATCTAAACCCAAAATCTAAAAAACAAACCTAGCCTAAACCTCTTACCCTAAACTACCAAACCCTACTCTAATCAACTCTACACCTACTAAGCTAACCACTCTAAACTAACCCACCAAAAACTAAACCAGAAACCCTAAATCTAAACCCTCCAAACCTAAACCCTAAACTCTAACACTAAACCTAAACCCTAAACCCTAAAACCCTGACCACTAACTGTAAAGCCTAAACCCTGACCCTAAAACAAAAGCCAAACCTAAACCAAGAAAACCTAAACCTAAACTAAATAAAACCTAAATAAAATAAAAAACATAAATGAATAAAATAATTATAAAAACCTAAACTAAAACCTAAACCTAAAAAAAATTAAATAAAATAAAAAAAAATGTAAATAAAATAAAATAAATGTAAAATAAAACCTAAATAAAATATAAACTAAAATAAAATAAACCTAAAATAAAATAAAATAAAATCTAAATAAAACCTAAACATAAAGATAAACCTAAAATAAAACCTAAAAAAAATAAAAAATAAAATCTAAACCCCATACTAAAAAAAAATCTAAACCTAAAATAAATCTTTAATAAACAAAATAAAATAATCCTAAACCTACACTAAAATAAATAAAACCTAAACCTAAACCAAAATAAAGTAAACCTAAACCTAAACAAAATAAAATAAAATAAACTAAAAATTATCCTAATCCTAAACTAAAAAATAAAATAAAAATAAACCTAAATGAATAAAACCTAAACCAAATAAAATAAAACTAAACCTAAACCTAAATATAAAAAAAACCTAAACCTAAAGATAAAATAAAAAATAAACTCAACTAAAAATAAACCAAAACCTAAAATAAACTAAAGTAAAAAAAACTAAAATAAATAAACTTAAAATAAAATAAAAATAAAGTAAACTAAATATACTAAATAAACCTAAACCTATCGGTTTACTTAATTTTAAAGAAACCCTTCAAACCTAAATCCTATTTTCTAAAGTTGAAACCCTAAACCCTAAACCCTAAACCTACATCCCTAAACCTACAACCCTAAATCCTAAAACCTAAACCCTAAGCCCTAAAATACCTTGAACCCTAAGTCCTAAACCCTAAACCTTAAAAGCATAAATGCTAAAACCCTAAACCCTAAACTCTAAACCCTAACCATAAACCATAAACCCCAAACCCTAAACCTAAACCTAAAGTAACTAAATAAATTAAAAAATAAAACTAATTTCGAAAACCTAATAAACCTAAACCTAATCCTAAACCCTGAGAATGGGCAGAACCTTGATGGCATGAACATAACCATCAACTTGATTCAGTTTAGATCTAGCGATGGAGGTGAATGCAGAGGTGGCAATTATCGCAGTGGTGGTGGGGAATCTGTAGGTGCTGGCGTATATGGAGGTGGTGGTCAAAGTAGTGGTGATTATGGAGGAAGGAGGAGCGACGGAGGTTACAGCCTTGGTGGTGGCGGAGGGAGAGATCAGGGATATGATGGTGGATGCCGATACTCGAGTGGTCGGGGTGGTTCTCATGGATACTGGAGAAACTGAAGAATGGTCGATCCGATCTGTTGCTTATGGAACTATGTATTTACAATAGAAATTGTTCTAGTTATCTAGGGTTTTTGATTTGCTCTATGCGTGCTCAGTTTTTATCTATGTCATCACTTATGTCTTAAAAATCTTAGTGTGTTACTTAGTTGATAAAATCGAAAAAAAGAAATATTGAATCTGAATTTTTTTTTTTAAAAAAAAAATCAAAGACCCTCAACCCTAAACTAAAAATAAACCTAAACCTAAAATAAAAATAAAATAAACCTAAACCTACACTAAAATAAGCTAAACTACAATAAATAAAACCTAAACCTAAACCTAAATATAAACTAAACTAAACTAGATAAAGTAAAATAAACTTAAAATAAACCTAAGCCTAAACTAAAAATAAAACCTCAAATAAACCTCAAATAAAACCTAGACCTCAACCTAAAAAAAATAAAATAAAAACCTAAACCAAAACTTAAAAATAAAAAAATAAAATCTAATCTTACAAAAAATAAAATAAAAAATAAAACTAAACTATAAACCTAAACCTAAAAAATAAACTAAAATAAAAAAACCTAAACTAAAATAAAAAAACCTAAAATAAATAAACTAAACTAAATAAAAAAATAAAATAAACCTAAATAAAAATAAAAAATAAAATAAACTAAAATAAATAAAATAAACTAAAAAAACTACTACCGGTTACTTGTGTTAAAAAACCCAGTCCAAATCCTAAACTCTAAAGTCTAAACCATAAACCCTAAACCCTAAACCTACAACCCTAAACCCCAAACCCTAAACCCTAAACCCTAAACCCAACCTAAAGCCTAAACCATAAAAATTAAAACCTTAACCCTTAACTATACCACTCCACCCCACCCTAAAACCTAACTAAACCCATTTTAACCCTCCCTAAACCTTATCCTAACTCTGACCCTCCCACTTCCCCACCCTAAACTCTCAATAACCATAAAACCTAAAACCTAAATCTAAATCAAATAAAACCTAAAATTAAAAATCTAAACATAAATAAATAAAATAAAAACATAAAAAATAAAGCTAAAATCATTAAATAACTAAATTTAAATAAACTAAAATAAACCAAAATAAAACCTAAATAAAATATAACATAAAATAAAATTAAATTAAAAATAATATAAAATAAATTTTAAATAAAAATAAATAAAAATTAAAATAAAACTAAAACCCTATTATAAAAAAACCATACACAAATTAACAAATAAAAATAAACCTAAACCTAAACTAAAAACTAAACTAAAATAAATACACTAAAATAAACTAAACTTAAACCCATACCAAATAAAATAAAATAAACTAAAATAAACTAAACATAAACTAAAATTAAACCTAAGTAAACCTAAAATTACCTAAACCTACCAAACAAAATAAAATTGACATAAACCTAAATAAAAAAAATAAAACCTAAAACTAAAAAATAATAAAATAATAAAATAATAATCTTAAAAATAAACATAAACCTAAATCTAAACATAAAAATTAAACTAAAATAAAAAACCTTAATTAAAATAAATAAACCTAAAATAAATAAACTAAACTACATAAAATAAGAAATAAACCTAAATAAAATAAATTAAATTAAAATAAATAAATAATTAAACTAAATAAACATAAACCTGAGTTTGCTTAAATTTTAAAAAAAACCTACCCTAACTAAACTAACGACCCTAAAATCCCTAGGCTCTAAACCACCCTAAACCTCAACCACAACCCAACCCTAACTCTATGCACTACCCTAAACCTATAAATCAAAATAAACCTCAAATAAATACCTAAAATGTAAACCTAATAAAATAAAAAAACATTAACCTAATCCTAAAATAAAGATAAAACCTACATATTAAATAAAATAAACTAAAAAAAAACATAAATAAACCTAAAAAATGGATTAAAATAAAACTAAAATAAATACCTAATTAATAAATTGAACTATATAAAAAATAAACCTAAATAAATGAAAATAAAATAAACTAAATAAACTAACAGTTGCTTGTTTTTTTTAACATTACACTAAACCCAAGCACAAATCTTAAACCCACCCAAATTGAGCCTAAACCCTAGCTAGCCTAACCTTAAACCTCCTCCAAGCCTAATCACTCCCTCTCTAAACCCTTCAAAACCCAAACTTGCTAAACCTTCTCTGAGCCCCACCATCCCCAAATCCCAAAAACCCCCTAAAGTAACCAAATCCTAATCATGATTTATAAACCCTAACCTACTAAACCCTCCCTAAATACTACCCCAAATAACACTATGACCCTCTAAATAAACTAAAAATACCACATTAAACTAAACCTACAAAAATAAAATAAAAACCTAAACTAAACCTAAAATAAAATATTAAATTAAATAAATAAACTAATAAATAAATAAAATAATAAATAAACAAATAAAATAAATAAATAAACTAAATAAATAAAGCTAATAAAAAATAAATAATAATGACCAAAATAAAATAAAAATATGCTAAATAAACAAAATACTAAACCTCTAAAATTAAAATCCTGACCTAAACTAAACCCACCACCCAAACTAAATAAAATCTGGACCCTAACTAACACTCCTAACTTGCACCTCCTACTCTCCACTGAGCCCTACCCCAAACTCTAAACCACCACAACCCTAGCCACTGACCCTACTAAACCTAAAATAAGGCCCTAACTAACCATGACCCTCCCTAAACCATAAACCCTGACTCTAAAACCTACCCTAGGCCACCCTAAACCCTCTCTCCAAACCCTGGGCCCTAAAAACCTATAAAAACCTAAACTAAAATAAATAAATAAATAAATAAATACATAAACCAAAATAAAAATAAAATTAATAATATAAAAACCTAAATTAAAACTAAACCTAAACCTAAAATAAAATATAAAAATGTAAATAAATTAAAATAAAAATGTAAAAAATAAAACCTAAAATTAAATAAATTAAATAAAATATAAAATAAACCTAAAACTAAGATAAAAAAAATAAATAAAAAAAAAAACATAAACCTAAAATAAAAATTTAATAAACAAAATAAAATAAATCTAAACCTACACTAAAATAAATAAAACTTAAACCTAAACCAAAATAAAGTAATCCTGAACCTAAAGCTAAATAAAATAAAGTAAAATAAATGAAAAATAAACCTAAACCTAAATTAATAAATAAAACCTAAAGATAAACTTAAAATAAAAACCTAAACCTAATAATAAAAAAAATAAAACCTAAACCTAAAACATAAAATAAAATAAAACTCAACAAAAATAAAGCTAAACCAAAATAAACTAAAATAAAACCTAAACTAAAATAAATAAATAAAAATAAAAAATAAATAAAAAAACTAAATATACTAAATAAGCCTAAGCCTATCGGTTTACTTTATTTTAAAAAAAAACCCTTCAAACCTAAATCCTAAATTCTAAACCTTAAACCACAAACCCTAAAATTGTAACCCCAAACCTACAACCTTAAAACTTAAACCCTAAACCCTAAATCCTAATCCCAAACCTTAAACCCTAAACCCTAAAAGGATAAACCCTAAATCCTTAAACTCTAAACCCTAAACCCTAACCCTAAACCCTAAACCCCAAACCCCAAACCCTAAATCTAAATCTAAAGTAACTAAATAAATTAAGAAATAAACCTAATCTCTAAAACCTAATAAACCTAAACCAAATCCTAAACCCTAAAAATGGGCAGAACCTTGATGGCATGAACAACAGTCACGACATAATTTAGATGGAGTGGAGGTGAAGGCGAGGAGGTGGTTATGTAGTGGTGGTGGGGATCTAGGTGTGGTGGATATGAAGGTGGTGGTGGCAATGGTGGTTATGGAGCGGGAGGAGCGGCGGAGGTTACCTTGGTGGTGGCGGAAGGAGAGATCGGGATATGTTGGTGGATACCGCTACTCAAGAGGTCAGGGTGGTTTTGATGGAAACTAGAGAAACTGAAGAATGGCCAATCCGATCTGCTGCTTATGGAACTGTGTCTTTACACTAGAGACGGTTCTAGCTATTTCGGGTTTTCAAGTTGCCCTATGCGTGCTTAATTTTTATTTATCTCATTACTTATGTCTTAGAAAACTTATTATGTTACTTGGTTGATGAAACCGAAAATAAGAAATGTTGAATCTGAATTTATTCTCTTTTAAAAAAAACCAGAGACCCTAAACCCTAAACTAAAAAAAAAACTAAACCTAAAATAAAAGTAAAATAAAGATAAACCTACATTAAAATAAATCTAAACTAAAATAAATAAAACCTAAACCTAAACCTAAAATAAACTAAACTTAAACATAAACTATATAAAATAAAATAAACTTAAGCCAAAACTAAACAATAAAACCTAAAAAAAAAAACCTCAAATAAAAACCTAAAACCTAAACCTAAAAAAAGAAAATAAAACCAAAACCTAAACCTAAAAATAAGAAATAAAACCTAAACCTACAAAAATAAAATGAAAATAAAACTAAACTAAAAAATTTACATAAACCTAAACCTAAACCTAAAAAATAAACTAAAATAAAAAACTTGAATAAAAATAAATAAACTAAACCAAATAAAAAAGAAAAAAACCTAAATAAATAAAATAAAATAAACTAAAAAAAATAAAAAATAAACTAATACCACTCGGTTTACTTAATATTAAAAACCACAACCCCCAAATCCTAAACCAGTCTAAACCCTACCTAAATACCAAACTAAACCCAAAAACCATAAATCAAAATAAAATTTACCCTAAATAAAATAAAAAAACCATAACCCTAAACCCTAAACCCTAAAACCCCAAATGTTAACCCTAAACCCTAAACCCTAAATCAAAAAAAAATAAAAATAAAATAAAATAAAAAAAAAAATAAAAAAAAATAAAAAATAAAAAAAATAAAAAAACCCTAAACCCTAAATCTAAAACCTAAACTGACACAAACCCTAAAACCCTAAAACCTTAAAAAACCTCAGCTAATTCAAATGAAACCTAAAAATAAAATAAATAAATAAACCTAAACATAAATAAAATAAAAAAAAAATAAAATAGAAATCTAAATTAAAACCTAAACCTAAACCTAAACTTAAACCTAAAAATAAAATAAAATAAACTAAACTAAAATAAAATAAATAAAAACCTAAACTAAACTAAAAGAAAGTAAACTTAAAAATAAAATACCTAAATAAAATATAATCCTCACGTAAAATACAAATAAAATAAATCAAAAATAATATAAAATAAAAACATAAAGCTAACAAATTAACATAAAAATAAAACCTAAAAAAATAAAAAATAAAGCCAAAACCCTAATCTAAAAAAAACCAAAACTTAAAATTAACAAAATAAAATAAACCTAAACCTAAACTAAAATAGACTAAACTAAAATAAATAAAACCTAAACCTAAAATAAACTAAACTTAAACCCTAAACTAAAAAAAATAAAATAAACTAAAAATAAACATAAACCTAAATTAAAAAGAAAACCTAAAAATAAACCTAAAATAAAAACCTAAAAACCTAAACCTAAAATATAATAAAACCTAAAACCTAATCCTAAAATTTAAAATAAACTAAAACTAAAAAAATAATAAAATACTAATCTAAAAAAATAAATCCTAAATCTAAACAAAATGGTAAAATAAAAACATTAACTAAAATAAATAAACCTAAAAAAATAAATTATATATAAAATAAACTAAAATAAATAAACATATAAACTAAATAAACTAAATAAATACTGGGTTCACTTAAATTTTTTAAAAAAACTTAAACCCGAAACCCTAAACTTACAACATTAAATCCTATACCCTACACCCTAAGCCCTAAACCCTAACCCTACCCCTAAACTCGAAACATTAAACTTTAAACCCTAAACCCTAAACCATAAACCATGATAACCTTAACCCCTAAACTAACCCTATACCCTAAGCTAAACCTAAACACTAAACCCTAAACCCTAAACCATAATAAAACCTAAAAATAAACCTTAAATAAAAACTTAAAACCTAAACCAAAAAAAAATAAAATAAAAATAAAACTAAACTAAAAAAAATAAACCTAAAAAATAAAAAAAAATAAATTAAAATAAAAACTTAAACTAAAATAAATACATCTAAAATTAATAAATAAACAAAATAAAACAAAAAACTTAAATAAAAAAAAAATAAATAAACTAAAATAAATAAAATAAACTAAATAAAATAAACCTAAATTTGAATAAAAAAAACCTAAAAAACTAAATACTAAACACTAAATCCCAAACTAAACCTAACCACCCCAGACCCTAAACTCTAAATCCTAAACCCTACCTAAACTCATGCTCTAAACTAATAAACCTAAACCCTAAACCACTAAAATAAAACCTCACCCTAAATCATAAACCTAAAAATAGCCCAAAACCAAAATCCCTAAACCCAAACCCTCCCTGAGCTCTAAATTAACTACCACAAACCCTAAAGGCCTAAATCTTCCCTCCCTAAACTACATACTAACTGTACTCCCTAAATATGTTAAAATAAACCTCAAATTAAACCTAAACCTAAACTTGAAATAAATAACCTAAACCTAAACTTAAAATAAAATAAACCTAAACTTCAAAAATAAATAAAATAAAATTCTAAAAAATATAAACAAACCTAAAAAGATAAACTAAATAAAACCTCAAAATAAATAAATAAACTAAATAAATAAACCTAATAAAAATAAAAACAAATACTAATAAAATAAATAAATAAAATAAATTAATAAATAAACTTAAACCTGGACTTTGGCTTAAAATACCACCCTAAATACCACTAAACCCTAAACCTCTAAACCCTCCTACCCTAAAACCCTAAACCTCACCTAAACCCCACCCTACTAAAAGACTAAATCCTAAAGCTCTTATAAAATAAAATAAAATAAATAAATCTTAACTTAACCCTAAACCCTCCTACCCTCCCACTCCTAATACTAAACCCTCTCTCAAACCTGACTCCTACTATCTACCACTCTAAACCCTAACTACCTAATACTAAACCTGACTTCTAAAACCATAAAAATAATAATATAATAATTAAACCTAAATAAAATAAAATAAAACCTATCTAAAAAAACCTAAACCTAAAAATAAAAAAAAACATAAAAAATAAAAACTAAACTAAATAAAAAAATTAAAACCTAAAATAAACTAAAAAGTAAAATAAACCTAAAAATAAAAAACCTAAATAAAATAAAACTCAAACATAAAATAAAATCAAATAGAAACTAAATAAAAACAAAAAAAAAATTAAAAAATAAATCTAAAAATAAAACCTAGAAATAAATAAAAAGTAAAACTTAAACTCTAAACTAAAAAAAAAACCTAAACCTTAAATAAATAAAATAAAATAAAACTAAACCATAAACTAAAAAAAATTTAAACCTAAAATAATCAAATTAAAATAAACCTAAATCAAAACTAAAATAAACTAAACTAAAATAAATAAAACCTAAATGTAAAAAACCCTAAACTAAAAAAAAACAAAAATAAACCTAAACCTAAATTAAAAAATAAAACCTTAAATAAGAACATAAAACCTAAACTTTGAAAAAATAAAATAAAATGCTAAACCTAAACCTAAAAAATAAAGATAAACCACAGAAAAAAAAAAAAAATAAAATACTATTCTAAAACTAAACATAAACCTAAATCTAATCCTAAAAATAAACTAAAATATAAAACTAAAATAAATACAAAATTGAACTAAACTCATCAAAAATAAATAAAAACATAACTAAAAGTAAAAAATAAACTAAACTAAAATAAATAAAAATTAAACTAAATAAACTTAAACCTATAGGTTAACTTAATTTTTTTTTTGTAAGAAAGCCCTAAGCCCTAAACCCTAAACATACAACCCTAAATCCTAAACCATAAACCATAAGCACTAAACCTTAAACCCAAAACCCTAAACCATAACCCTAAACCCTAAACCCTAAACTAAACCATAAACCCTAATGAAACCTAAAAAATAAATCTCAAATAAAAAACATAAAACCTAAAACCAAAAATAAAATAAAATCTAAACCTAAACCTAAAATAAAAAATAAAATTTAAACCTAAAATGAAATAAAAATATTAATCTAAAATAAACATAAACCTATATCTAAACCTAAAAATAAACTAAAATTCAAAACCTAAACTTAACTAAATAAACTTAAAATAAATAAAATAAACTAAATAAAAATAAAAAATAAACTAAAATAAAAATAAAAAATAAAATAAACTAAAATGAATCGAAAAAAACTGCATAAACTAAATAAACCTAAACCCACAGGTTCAATTAAATTTATTAAAAAAAAATCCTAAACCCTAAATCCTAAACCCCAACCCTACCCTAAACCCTAAACCTAACCAACTCAACCCTCAACCCTAAACAAACCCTAAAACCAACCCTGGCTCAAACTAACCAACCCATAAAAACCCTAAATCCTAAGATAACCTTAAACCCTAGACCCTAAACCATAATAAAACCTAAAAATAAACCTCAAATAAAAACCTAAAACATAAACTTGAAAAAATAAAATAAAAACCTAAACCTAAAAGTAAAATGAAAAAATAAAACCTAAACCTAAATAATAAAATAAAAAATTATTATCTAAAAAATAAACATAAACCTAATTCCAAACTAAAAAATTAACTAAAATAAAAAACCTAAACTAAAATAAAAAAACTAAACTAAATAAAATAATAAATAAACATAAATAAAAATAAAATAAATAAAAATAAATAAAACAAATTTATAAAAAACTAAATAATCTAAATAAACCTAAACCTAAAGGTTTACTTACATTTCAAATGAAAAAACTCTAAACCCTAAACCTACAACCCTATATCATAAACCCTAAACCCTAAACCCTAAATCCTACCAGACTACCCTACAAAAACGCTACCACAGACCATAAACCAGATCTTAAGCTCTACTACCTAAACTCCCACTAACAATCCTCTGACCCTACCCTAAACCTCCCTAAAGCAGGCACTAAACCTACCACTAAACCCTAAACCTAAACCCTCTTAACCACAGGCTGGACCTGGACCCCTAAACCCACCATACCCTAAACCCTACCCTAAATCTTAAACCTAAACCTAATCCTCTATATAAACCAAAATAAAATAAAATAAATAAATAAAACCTAAACCTAAATAAAATAAAAGAAAATAAATCTAAAACATAAACCTAAAAAAATAATAAAATAAAATAAAAATAAATTAAACTAAAAAATAAAATAAACTTAAGATTAAAACCTAAATAAAACTAAGCATAAAATAAAATAAAATCAACACAAATAAAATAAAATAAGAACTAAATAAAACCTAAACCTAAAAATAAGACCAAAATTTAAATAAAAATATAACCTAAAACCTAAACTAAAAAACTAAACATAAATAAATAAAATAAAATAAACTAGAACCTAAACTAAAATAAATGAAACTAAAATATATAAAACCAAAACCTAAACTTAAAATAAACTAAATCTAAACCTAAACCTAAACTAAGTAAAATAAAATAAACTAAAAATAAATCTAAACTTAAATAAAAAACAAAACCTAAAAATGAACCTAAATTAAAAACCTAAATCCTATACCTAAAAAACTAAAATAAAACCTAAACCTAAACCTAAAATAAAGAATAAAACCTAAACCTCAAGAATAAAATAAAAAATAAACTTAACTAATAAATAAACCAAACCTAAACCTAAACCTAAAAAAAATAAACAAAAGTAAAAAAGCTTAAACTAAAATAAATAAACCTAAAATAAATAAACTAAACTAATTAAAAATAAAAATAAACCTAAATAAAAATAAAAAATAAACTATATATACTAAATAAACCTAAACCTACCAATTTACTTAATCTAAAAAATAAAACCTTAAACTGTAAACCCTAAAATACCCTAAACCAAACAACCCTGACCTAAACCCAAAGCATAAACCCTAATACCCTAAACCCCACCAACCCTAAATATATACCCCAAACCTAAACCTAACCCTAAAGTAACTACATAAATTAAAAAATAAACTTAAACCATCAAACATAATAAACCTAAACCTAAACCTAAACCCTAAGAATGGGCAGAACCATGATAGCAAGAACATCACCGTCAACCAGGCTCAGTATAGATTTGGCGGTGGAGGCTTAGGAGAAGGTGGCAGTTTTCACAGTGGTGGTGGGCGATCTAGAGGTGTTGGTGGATATGGACATGGTGGTTATGGAGATGGGAGGAGCGACGGAGGTTCCCGTGGTGGTGGGAGAGGTCAGGGGATATGATCTTTGGATCCATTTTCGAGGAGGCAATGGTGGTTGTGATGGGAATTGGAGAAAGCGAAGAGCGGTCGATCGATCTTATGGAATTATATCTTTATAGTAGAGATGGTTCTAGTTATCTAGGGTTTCTGATTTGCTCTATGTGTGCCCATTTTTTATCTATGTCATCACTTGTGTCTTAGAAAACTTAGTGTCTTACTTGGTTAATGAAATCAAAAAGAGGAAATGTTGAATCTGAATTTATTCTATATTGAAAAAAATAAAAACCCTAAACCCTAAAGTAAAACCAAAAACCTAAACTAAAATAAACCTAAACCTAAAAAAAAATAAAATAAACCTAAACATACACTAAAATATACTAAACTAAAATAAATAAAACCTAAACCTAAACCTAAAATAAACTAAACCTAAACCTACACCTAAACGAGATAAAATAAAATAAACTAAAAATAAACTTAAACCTAAACTAAAAAATAAAACATAAAAATAAACCTAAAGTAAAAACCTAAAACTAAAAAATAAAAAAATAAAAATAAAAACCTAAACCTAAAACTAAAAATATAAAATTAAACCTAAACCAAAAAATAAAATAAAAATATAATTAAACTAAAAAATAAACATTAACCAAAACCTAAACCTAAAAATTAAACTAAAATAAAAAACCTAAACTAAAATATATAAAAATAAAATAAATAAACTAAACTAAATAAAAAAAATAAACCTAAATAAAAATAAAAAATAAACTAAACTAAAATAAATACTAAATAAACTAAATAAGCTAAATAAACCTAAACTTATATGTACACTTAATTTTCTTTTTAGAAAAAAATACTAAACCCTAAAACCTTAAAACCAAAAACCCTAAACCCAAAATCCTAAATCAGAAACCTACACTACCCTAAACCCTAAATCCTAAAACCTAAATTCTAAATAAAATCCTAAACACCAACCTAAACCATAAACTAAAAACTAAACCTGAAATAAAATAAAATAAAATTTTAAAACTAAACTAAAATAAAATAATTAAAACCTAAAATAAACTAAAAAAATTAAATAAACTAAAAAATAAAAAACCCAAATAAAATAAAACTATGGGAAAATATAAATTAAAATAAACCTAAAATAAAAACTAAATAAAAACCTAAACCTAAAAAATAAATCTAAAATTAAAACTGAAAAATAAATAAATAAATAAAAACTAAACCTTACATTAAAAAAAACATAAACCTAAAATAAAAAAATAAAATAAACTTAAACCTAAATTAAAATAAACTAAAATAAATAAAACCTAAACCTAAACCTAAAATAAAAAAAAACCTAAACCCCAAACAAAATAAAATAAAATAAACTTAAAAGAAACCTAAACCTAAACAAAAAATTAAACCTAAAAATAAACATAAATAAAAACCTAAAACCTAAACCAAAGAAAATAAATAAAAAATCTAAACCTAAACCTAAAAATATAAAATAACATGTAAACTTAAAAAATAAAATTAAAATAATACTCAACTAAAAAATAAACCTAAACCTAAAAAATAAATTGAAATATAAAACCTAAACTAAAATAAATAAACCTAAAATAATTACATTAAACTTAATAAAAATAAAAAATAAACCTAAATAAACATAAAATAAAAAAATAAACCAAAATAAATAAAAATAAACTATATAAATATAAATCTACTGGTTGATTTATTTTTTTTTTTAAAAAATCATAAACCATAAATCCTAAACCCTAAACCCTAAACCCCAAACCCTAAGCCTTAAACCCTAAACCCTAAAACCTAAACACTAAACATTAAAATAAACCATAAAACCTAAACCATAATCCTAAACCATAAACCCCACAAAACATAAAAAAACCACAAAACCTAAAATAAACCACTAAACCTACACCCTAAACTCTACTTAAACCCTAAATCTTAAACCCTAACCTTAAACCCTAAACCCTAAACCCCAAACCCTAAAAATAAAATTAAAGTAAATAAATTAATTAAAAATAAACCTAAACCTTAAAATCTTATAAACCTAAACCTAAAACTAAACCCTAAGAATGGGCAGATCCTTGATGACAGGAACATTACTATCAAAGGCTCGGAGATATGGTGGAGGTGAAGGCATGGGGTTATCATAGTGGTGGTGGGGATCTAGAGGTCTTTGGTGAATATGGAGGTGGTGGTGAGCGGTGGTAGTTATGGAAGCGGAGGAGATAGGTTACAAGTGGTGAAGGGAGAATTGTGGATATGATGGTGGATCCTACTACTCAAGAGGTGGTGGTTCAATGGGAATTGGAGAATTGAAGAGACGTCGATCTGGCTTATGGAACTATGTCTTTATAATAGAGATGGTTCTTATCTAGGGTTTTAATTTCTTATGTGTGCTCATTTTTTATCCATGTCATCCAGTCTTAGAAAACTTGGTGTGTTACGGTTGATGAAATCAAAAGAAGAAATATTGAATTTGAATTTGTTCTCTGTTAAAAAAACTTTAAACCCTAACAAACTAAACTAAACTGGACCCTAAACCTAATCCACAAACCTAAACCCTAAACCTAAACCCTTAACAAACTAAACCCTAAATCTAAATCCTAAAATAAAACCTAAACCTAAACTAAATAAAACCTAAAAATGAAATAAATAAAAAAACTTAAACCAAAATAAAATTAAAAAAATAAAATAAAATAAAAACTTAAACGAAAATATAGGCTATAAAATAAATAAAATAAATAAAAAAAAAATAAAATAAATAAAACTTAAACAAAACTAAAATATTAAAACCTAAAATAAATAAATAAATAAAATAAAATAAACATAAATAATAAAATTAAAAAAACTTAAACTTGAAAAATAAAATGTAAAATAAATAAAAATAAAACTTAAACCCTAAACTAAAAAAAACCTAAACCTAAAATAAAATAAATTTAACCTAAACCTAAACTAAAATAAACTAAATAAATAAACTAAAATAAAATAAATAAAACATAAACCTAAACCATAAATAAAGTAAACCTAATCCTAAACAAAAACCCTAGATAAAATAAAATGAACTAAAAATAAACCTAAACTTAAACTGAAAAACAAAGCCTAAAAATAATCCTAAAATAAAAAACCTAAAACCTAGACTTAAGAAAATAAAACAAAAATCTAAACCTAATCGAAAAAAATAAAAAATTAAACCTTAACCTGAAAAATAAATTAAAAATAAAACTAAACTAAAAAATAAACCTAAACCTAAACCTACACCTAAAAAGTAAAATAAAATAAAAAACCTAAATGAAAATAAATAAACGTAAAATAAATTAACTAAACTAAATAAAAAAATAAACCTAAATAAAAATAAAAAATAGAATAAACTAAAATAAATAAATAAACAAATAACTAAATAAAGACAATTTTAAAATTTAAAATTAAAATAAACCCTAAACTCTCCTTAAACCATAAAGACCACACCCTAGGCCACTACCCTAACCCCAGGCCCCAAAGATCTGGGCTACCATACCATACCACTACCACTAACCCTACATTAAAGCCTGGGCCTAAACTAGCCCTAAACCCTACACCCTAAAACCTGATCCCCACCCCCACACCCACTACCCTAAAACCTAGCTGACTTGGACTAAATAAACCTAATAAGATAAATAAAAACCTACAAAATGAACAAACCTAAACTAAATCTAAACCTAATCAGTGCAAATAAAAAATAAAGATAAAATGAATCTAAAATAAAATAAATAAAACCTAAACTAAACTAGAAATAAAAACCATAAATGAAATATAATTTAAACCTAAAAAAAAATTAAAATAAACATAGAATAAAACTAAAAAAAACCTAAACCAACAAAATAAACTTAAAAAAATAAACCTAAACTGAAAGTATAATAAACTAAACTAAAATAAATAAAAACTAAACCTAAACCTTAAATCAAATTAATTAAACAAAAAATTAACCTGAACCTAAACTAAAAATAAAACCTAAAAATAAACCTAAAATAAAAAATAAAACCTAAACCCAAAAAGTAAAATAAAAATAAAACTAAAATAAAAAATAAACTAAAATAAAAAACCTAAAATAAAATAAATAAACCTAAAATAAATAAAAAACTAAATAAAAAAGCCTAAATAAAATAATAAAATAAACTAATATAAATAAAAAAAATAAACTAAATAAAATGGTTTAATATTTTTAAAAAGAAAAACCCTACCACTGACTTGACCCAAACCTAACTGGCTATCAGGTGACCCTAAACTCAGGCTCTATATGATAAGGCCTAACTAGGCTCTAATCCTCAACTCACTAAACCACATAAATACTAAACTGAGCCACTAACCACACACCCTAAACTAACCTGGACTCTGATCTGTCACACTGACCAAAAAAAATATGAGCCAACTAAATAAACCTAATAAAATAAATAAATATGAGCTAAATAAAACCATAAAATAAAAACCAAATTCCTAAAAATAAAAAATAAAATAAAAGTAAGATAAAATAAAATAAAGAAAAACTTAAGAATAAAAACCTTAATAATATAAAAAAATATAAATAAAATAAAATAAAATAAAATTGGATAAAATTCTAAGCCAAAATAAAGCTAAAAAATATAAAAAATAAAACCTAAACTTAAAACATAAACCTAAAATAAAATAAAATAAATAAAATAAAATAAACCTAAACCTAAACTAAATAAATAAAACCTAAACATAAGATAAACTACCTTACTAAAATAAAAAAATAAACTAAATAAACCTAAACCTTAAAAATAAAACCTAAAAATAAAAAATAAACAAAATAAACCTATAATAAAATCTAAAACCTAAAAAAATAAAATAAAACCTAAACCTAAACCTAAAATAAAAATAAAAACTAAAACTAAATAAAATAAAATAAAATAAAACTCAACTCAAAAAATACCTAAACCTAAACTTACCTAAATAAAGATAAAACATCAATTAAAATAAATGAACCTAAAATAAATAAACTAAACTAAGTAAAAGTGGAAAAAAAAACTAAATAAAAATAGAAAATAAAATAAACTAAATAAACCTAACCCTACTAGTTTACTTAATTTAAAAAACAAAAATCCTAAACCATAAGTCCTAAAACCTAAACCCTAAACCTACAACCCTAAACCTACTGCACTAAACCCTAAACACTAAAAAACCCTAAACCCTAAACCCCAAATCCTAAACCCCAGAAACTCAAACTAAACTAAAAGAAACAAGTAAATTAATTAAAAAATAAACCTAAATCATAAAGCCTAATAAACCTAAACCCTAAGAATGGGCATAACCTGGATGGCAGGAACATCACCGTCAACTAGGCTTAGTCTAGATCTAGCAGTGGAGGTGAAGGCAGAGGTGGTAGTTATCAGAGTTGTGGTGGGGGATCTGGAGGTGTTCGTGGATATGGAGGTGGTGGTTGGAGCAGGAAGTACGAGGAGCGATGGAGGTTACAATCATTTTGTGGCAGAGGGAGAGATTGGGGAAATGATGGTGGGTCCTGCTACTCGAGAGGTGGGTTCTAATTGGAGAAAATGAAGAAACGGCCGTCGATCACAGTTATGGAACTATGTCTTTTCTCAGAGATGGTTCTAGTTATTTAGGGTTTTGATTTACTCTATGTGTGCTGATTTTTGATCTATGTCGTCGTTCGTGTCTTACCAAAAAAAAGTTGAATTTGAATTTGATCTCCGTGAAAAATAAAAATAAAATCCAAAATCATGTGAATCTCCCAAACTAAACCCTAATCTAACACTAAACCCACCACTCCCCACCACAAAAACTGACCTTAAACCCACTTAAACCCTAAACCACTAAACTACCCCAAAACCCTCATAACCACCCTCTACCACACCCCAAATATAAACTAAACTGACTAAATCACCTAAAATAAAATAAATAAATAAATCTAATCTAAAATAAAATAAAAAATAAAATAAAATAAAATAAACATAAACTATAACCTAAGCCTAAACCTAGACCTAAAAAAATAAAATAAAAAATAAAGTGATTAAAATAAAGAAATAAAACCTAAACTAAACTAAAATTAAAAGCTAAATAAAATAAAATCTAAACATAAAATAAAAATAAAATAAACTTAAAATAAAAGTAAAACTAAATAAAAGTTAAACCTAAAAATAAACCTAAAATAAAATAAAACTTAAAACTAAAAACCTAAACCTAAAAAAAAATAAAATAAACCTAAACCTAAAACTAAAATAAATAAACCCAAACCTAAAGTTAACCTAAATCTAAAACCCTAAATAAAATAAAATAAAATAAAATAAAACACTTTTTCTAAAAATTAAACCTAAAATAAAACCACAAAACTAACCTAAAATAAAATAAAACTTAAACTAAATCTATTAAAATAGACTAAACCTAAAATGAAAATAAAATACAACTAGGTTAAAAATAAATTAAACCTAAACTAAACCCAAAAACTAAAATAAAAACCTAAACTAAAATAAATAAACCTAAAATTAAAAACTAAACTAAAATAAATAATATAAAAATAAAATAAAATAAAATAAATAAAATAAACTAAAACTTTATACTAATTTTTAAAATAATAAAATTTAAAATTAAAATTAAAAACTCTGACCTCAAACACTAGCCTTAACTAACCCCAGGACCCCAACCTCACCCTACCCCACCTTAAGACCCACCCTCCCTATCTTAAATCCTAGACCCACAACCTGACCATCCCTACTGATTAGCCCAGGCTGATCCCTACTCTGCCCAAAACTAGGCCACTAAACCCTGGGCCCTTGACCTGGGCCACTAGTCTTGAGTCAAGCTAAGGCTTAGGCCACTGGCGTAAACACAACCAGGCTAAAGACCTTATGAAACTGAGCCTTGAGCCATGGGCTCATGGTGCCTGAGCGTGAGCCATGGCATGGGCCCTGCTAACCCTACCCTCCCTAGGCCCCTGGGCCCTGAGCCCTAAACCATAATCTAAAACTTACAGGCCAGCCAAACCCCAAACCCCCAAAGGCGAAACTAAACCCCCCTACCTAAACTAACCTTACCTCCCTACCTACTAAACTCTTAAACCCTCCTTTATGTCATTTTATCTTTTAATCTCAACTTTTAGCTAAAGAAAATTTCTTTAAGAGACTTTCCTTGCCTTTGATTTGAATACTATACCATAACCCACATGTCATATTAACATTTATTATAATAATGTAGCATCACATATTTGAGCATGTATTGATGTGTTTTGGATGTTATAAGTTGTTTTAAAATGTTTTAGTATATTATGGTCTCCCAAGCAAAGCGTTGAAAGATGTATCCGAGTCGATAATGTGAAACTTAGCTTCAGTCTTCCAATCACCTATCTCCAAGGGCAACACTATGGAGCCTAAGGCCTCTTGACCTCACTTTTGGAGTGCATATTCAATCTTCCCATTTTAGACTTAAGAGTATTCTAGATACTAAGACTTCCCTAGTCATAAGACACTTCTAAAGACTTAGAAGGGTTAACCATAAGATTAGGTTATGCCTTTGGGATTAGGATAATCCACCTACCCTACAACCCAAATCCAATCCATGTTCACCTTCTCAAACAAAACCTCAAGTTCAATTAAAACATCAAATTCAAATCCAAATCCAAATCCAAATTCTAAAACCAAATGATTAAAGCCCGTGATCAATTCCAAACTTGAAACCCTTATTAAGCCATTTGACCTATCTCATGGACAGCCAAATCTTAATCCAAATCAATCCAAAATCAATTGATTTTCTCATAATAAATTTATATCTTCAATCATCTTCTTAAATATAAATCAAATCTAAATTCAAATGATTAAAACTAAATCAAATTAAATCAATTTGAATTAAAACCCTTCCTAAGCCATACAACCTATCCATGGATTTAGCCAAATCTTAATCCAAATCAAGTTAGAGTCAATTGATTTTCTCACAAATCAATCATATTTTCAATCATCTTCACAAATTTAAATGAAATATACATTTAAATCATCAAAACTAAATCAAACCAAATCAAAATCCAAACCTAAGCCACATGACCCAACTCCATGGACTTAGCCAAATTCCTTCTTTCCAAAATCAAAATTCAATTATTTTTCTCATGAATCAATCATACCTTCAATCATATTCACAAATATAAATGTAATCTACAATCATCAAGCCAAACCAAAATCAACCTAAGTCAAACATAAGTTATCCTTTTGACTTGAATGTTCAAATAGACCAAAACCATTTGAACCCAAGCTAATTACAATTGAATTTATATATCAATCCCAAATCCATATATAAACTCAACTAAATCAAACTCAAAATCAAACTAAACCCAATTGTCCACTTGACCCAAAGTGGCCAATTTGACCTATTTGAGCCAAGTTAATCCTACCCAAATTGGTTGAACCAAGCCATCAAAACCTCCATCATGATTGTTGATCACCTAGGTTGATCAATTTCAATAGGTCAAACCAAGTCAACTTGGTCATTTGAAAGTCAACCCCTTAACCCATATGAACCCAAACTAGCCAAATTGCTAAGCTAAATCCCTTCAAAACCAATGATTCATACCAAATCAAAATCAATGAATATGACTTGACCTTGATTGAGTCAAACCAAACCAATTGGCCCTCTTGACCTAAGTTGACCCAAATTGACCTAAAAGATCAAATTGGGTCAAATCAAAATATAAACCAAATTGATTGCAACCAATGACTCAAGTTCATTTCCAAATTGTTAACTTGACCAAAGCCATGATTGGACCCAATTGACAAACTTAGCAAATTGACTAAGTTCAAATTTGCCTAAATCAAAACATTTAAATTAATTGAAAAAAGCCTACAATCATCTTCAATTTGTCAACTAAACCCAAACCAACACCAATTTGGCCAATTTGGTCAAATTGGTCAACTAACATTTGATGAATTCAAATGAGCCAAAATCAAATCTAAGCCAAACTAAACCAAACCAATTGAAAACATCCCAAATGATCATATGAACTTGACTTGGTTTGACCCAATTTGACCAATTGGTCAACTTGATGTAACTAACAATTTGCTAAATTAGTCAAATTGAGCCAAACCTAATCAACTCCAATTGACTTGAAATTTGGGCTAACCACTTTTGGCTCATTTCAAATCTTCTAAATCAAATCCAATGCCAAATGATCATTCTACTACCCTTGGGTCAAGGTCAAATGAGATAAATCACCCATGTATGTGGTCATTTCAATTCCATGGCCACTTGGTACTCTCCTCCCAAGCACCAGCACCCAACTTGACTAAGGGGTGGGTGGTCCATGACCCATGGGAGGTGAAATCACACCCACCTCCCCCTAGAGCATTTAAAACCCATAGGACACCCATGATTCCTTTTGGTAACACCTTCAACCAACCAAGCCGAGCCAACTGACCTCCTCCCTACCACCCATGACACCCTGAGATGGTCAGACGACCACTATAAGCCAAACCTGATCCCACCATTCGAGCAATATGAAGGGGGGTATACACCCCCTCATTTCCTCTCAAACACACACACAAAAATCATTCCTTAGATCCCTAGCTACCCAAGTCGTAAGCTCCCAAGCTCGTTCCTTGATAAAAAAATGTCATTCCCGTCCATTCAGAAATAGGACACTCCCATTTCCGACCTAACTTCCCCATTTCTCCATCAAAATGAAATTAACTTTGCAAGCACCATCCATAGGCCTCATCGAGTAAGAGTGAATCATTTCCCAAGCTTCCCAAGCACCAGGTGGGACTTCGATCAAAGTTCCAAATCATCGGTTCATGGCCTTCGAAAATGTCAAGGAATTGATCCAATTGCTACTCAATATAGCTTCATCTCCACTAGATAAAGCCTCCTCAATCATTCCATCCGCCAATCTTGAGCTCCGATAAGGTATGCTTCCAAAACTGATCCTTAGGCAAAAATGGGTTGGAGATTTTTGAAGAAAACTTGCATCTTGTGTGATCTTGACCGTTCGATCCCCTCTTATTGATGTCATTAAGGTGTGGGATCCTTTTAAGCTTGGATCAAGTGAGCAATGGTAGATGGACTCCATTCTCCCTCACTCGTGTGACTTTGGATCACACACCATCCATTCTGTATGATTGAAATGGACGGTCATGATTAAATATGCTAAATCGATCTAATTTAATTCTATTAATCTATAGGATTAATTAAAACCGTTCGATCTTAGATTGAATGGTGGACAAGAAAGCGCATCCACCACCGCCACGTAGGCACTAAGTCAGATAAGTTTTAAATAGCCAATCTCGTGGTGCCATATGGAATGTGCTCCACATTAGCGCGCCACATGGTGCCAATAGGATTAAGCTTTAATTAGGCTAAATTAATCATTTTTAATGTCTAAAACTTCTAAAAATCATAAAAAATCACTGAGAAATAAAAAAATGCAAATAAATACTTATGAGGATAATTAATTAAAAATGATCTTAACTAATTTTGAATAGTAATTAAGGTTTAATTACAAAATTAATTCACATAATTATTCTTTAATTACTTGAGCAATTAATGCCAAATTATATGGGTTAATTTAATGGGTTTACCTCTACCTCCCATTATTTTCTTGGGATTTATTGCTCACTTATTAGAAAAATTCACTAATTAAACTTATACTACTCTTTTAAATTAATTAATGATTAATTAATCCCAGGAATAGTAACAAATTGGTTAATTTAGTTTATTAATCATTGTTCAATAGTAAGTGAACTAAGGAATAGGGTTGAGACCCATTTCTCTAAGTTCATTTCACCCTTTTTTTTAAATAAAATTAATTAAGATTTAACTAATTAATTAAATCACTTAATCAAATTAAAATCATAATCACATCGACCCAATTAATTAAATCATGGGGTAGTTCTTTAGTGTTTATAACCTAAAGGAGTTTAATGAAATTATGGTTAGTCCACATGTATTGGAAAACCATAAGAGTAATTAATTAAGTCCCTTAATCTAATTAACTATTAAACATGACCTAATTGCATTAGGCCCTTTTATTTCCTAGGATCATTGCAAGTTTATTTTCCATGCATATCATGTTGGCTCATAATTATTTAGTTAATTACTTTAAGGTGACATAGGTAAGGGTGATTAATTCATCTAATTAAGGGTTCAACTTAATTAACCCATAAAATCAACTTAATTACATTTCCTTAAATTAAATCAAATCATTAATGTGGGAATGGGTTTAAAAAACTACGTGATGATTTATCTTCTCCTCTTTAAATCAAATCAATTGTAAAATTTAATAAATAAAGAAGCTTTGGTTTTATTAAATAATCTTATTTGATTTGATTGTCCTTAAAAACTAATTTGGTTGAATGAATCACATGCTTATATGTAATTTTCCTCTTTCCAATCATGTCAAATTTGGTATGTCATTTGAATTCATGCATCCATATTTTCAAAATAAAGTAAAATAAAATGGATTTAATTTATGTAAGCTTGCATGTGTTGATTTAATATAATATATGCATGGCTATTATCACTATTAAATACAAACATATTTTCCAAAGCTTATAAATGAATAATAATATGTTTTATGATGCTAGTTATAAATACATAAGAAATGCATGTGCTTATAGCTTGAGTGTATGAATGTTGAGTTCTCTTTCCTCTATTCATGTGTTGATTTATATAAGATTGAATGTTAATGGGTATATAGTATGGACACCCCAAGAACACGAGGCTCTAGCTAGCCCAAAAGAGGTCATTTGATTAAATCACTTCCCTGTTTTAACAATAGCACGTACCCATTTGATTTCATTATTATGTATTTCAACATTAGAATTTGGATAGAGCTTTAATTCATATATATATATATATATATATATATATATATAACTCAATAAAAAATATATACAATCTTTGCATGGTTTTCTTTCCCTCATTTATGTATACATCCATGTGTGTCCAAGAAAAGAACATCCATGTGTGTCCAAGAAAAGAAAGTATATAGTTTGGACATCTCAAAAATATGAGGTTTTAGTTAGCCCTAAAGAGGTCATTTGATTACCTCACTTTTATGATTTAATAATGACATGTACTAGCCTATATCTTTGTACATGTATATGTATATGTGATTAGTGAATGAAAATCCCATTTTATGTGAAATTTGGATGCATTCACAGTTGACTAAATGGTTGAATTAATTAGCCATATGATTTGGAGCTTACTTCATATGTTCATGTATATGAATTTACATATTTTGAATGCAAATGGGTATATATCTACATCCCGAGAATACGAGTTTTAGCTATTCCAAGGAGGTCATTTGATTACCTCACTTCCTGGTTTAATAATGGCACATGCCTATTTGATTTCATTCTTATGTCCTTTTTGTATAAGAATTTGGATAAAGTTTTAAATTAATTTTTTTAAATAATTCAATCAAATAAAATATAAATTCTAAACATACATATACATTCATCATTTAAGTGTGTTAAAATATGTTGTATGTACAGATACACTTAGGATTAAATCATATGCATGTTACATGTGATGGAAAGGAAAGATTTAATATATGTCATGTAGTAGTAATTAAATTAAATTAATCTTAAGATGCCTTTCATTTTGAATAGGATTATTTAAAGTGAACCTAAACTTAAGATTAAATTAATTATTTAATAAGCCATTCATTAAAGAGAACTAAAATAAATTAATATACTTTAGAAAGTGACTTAAGGTAGGGTTGAAAAAGGGCAATCCTCTTTTCCTCTCTTTATAATACTTAATTGCTAAGTGTAATCAAATAAAATAAAAGAAAATGGAAATTAAAATTCTCATATCAATTAAACTACTTCAAGTGAGATCAACCTTTCATGTTAAATTGAATCCTTCTACACTTAGAAAATACACCACTAATGCCTAATAAGACTTACCACACAATCCTTAATACACACATTAGATTTAAGTCACGACTTCTAGCTCTAAGTTAAGACAGTGTATGATTTGATGTATATTTTGTTTTATCATGTATCATTTTAGATTGGATGTTAGGGTGTATGCTTCGTAGACTTGATGATAGGCTAATATTAGCCTAATCATATTTTCTACAAGGGATTATGCTTAAGGGATGCTTAAAAATAAATGTGAATGCCCTTTTTGCAGGTTGCTTAAATCATTAAGCATAATCCAAGTAAGAACAGGTGGGCTTAGTTACACATGTGTAGGGTGCTAAGTCCAAATTATAAATATAATTGCTTGGGATTATAAGTATATTTAGCTAACCACCATTTTGTAGGTGTAGTTAGATTTAGTTTTCCCATATAAATGTAATTTTTGCAATAGAAATTAGGATTAGTGCTGTTGGACATTAGGATGAGCAGTGGCCAGAAGGCTTTATCCTAGGGTGCCCTATGATGCTTTTGAAGCAAACCCCATCTAAATCAAAGAAGGAACCAAATCATAAATGGATATATAAAGAATGAAGACCTCCATAGCATTTAATACAATTATAATTATTCTTTCATATTCTAGGTTGTATACGGGTAGAGCTCGGCTACCCATCTTTTCTCTATTCGAGTTCTACGATAGTACCCGACCGCATCGATCTTTTATTATTTTACCATAGTTTATAAAATTGTTTGATGTTATGTTTACATTTTGCATTAGGATGACATGCTTTTCATAGTTTCTTAAATGATTGATGCTTTAATGTGTATATTGGATACGATTAGGTTCTTAGGATAAAAATAACTTTTCTACCTAACTAATCACCCATAACTAAATTTTAAATAGCTCATAACCTCATCATAAAGCCTATGACATGAATAAGATAATTAAAAGATTTAGCAACTCCTTAGTTGTATGGTTGTATGTTTCAAATCATGCATGCATATTCTTTCTCTCTTGAACATGAAGGATCTTATTCCTTGCATGATAAAAGAATGCTTGACCTATGAGAGCATCCCTTATGGTGGAGAACACCTTCTTCTAGTTGATTTGACCCATAAATTATTTCATCATGCATTTAGGCACAAGAAATCCTAAAGCCTCTGTCAAAATAATGTGTTAAAATGAAATAAAATTTGAAACAATTTTGCATCTATAGATTAAGTCATATGCTCATACCACTCATGCTCTAGTCTCTTAGGGAGTGTGCTTAGGACTTTAACATCATTCTAATTAAATAACTACCCTAGCTATCCTCTAATTCATAATACCAAACAACATGGTTTTAAAATTGTAGGAGGAGTTAGCTGACGACAACTCTAGGAAGTTATAAGTCCATATGTCGGACAATTTATTATCTCTTGTGGAGGTAAACCCTTATGTCCACCTGTCGCTTAGATTTAAGTCGTGCTTTAATTGATAATAAAGCTCCCTAGATTTAGGATTCGAGGTATTTATTTCGTTCGGGCTCCAAGCATAAATCCTCATCTCTTAGGCATTCCCACAACCTTGTGTTGGTGGATTATAAGCTCTAGTAATCTAATTAAATTTCAACTCAAAACATATTAATCTCCACATCTTCAAACTTATAAAGCCCAACCATAGGATAGATTGGAATGCTCACTAAGCCTCCTCGTATCATGACCATTTCCTACTTCATTTGGATTCCAAAAATAATTCTTCTCCTTGAACTTTCCTAATTGATTCTTCAAATACAACCAATCCTTTGATAGTCTAACCTTGAAATCTTTAGAGATGATAATTGTCTAGTCTAATCGAGAGTATTCTTAAGAAATTTCTTTTCCTAAGATGTAATTAATTGTGGAGACTTACCTTCATAAGGAACTTAAGAACCTGATTTAATATAAACCCTACTTTCTTCATCCATATAAATTAGGGGAAAAATCTCTGGTACATGCGAAGTCCCATCATGCCTTAGGAGTCCTTATTATGTGATTAGGTCCATTATAAGGTGATTTCTCTATCTTTCAAGATAACACATCATATCTCAATGTTGTACCCGATCAACTCAAAAATTATAACTCTTATGATGTGGTGCCTCCCCACATAAAAAAAAAAACACCACAAGGTCCTCTCCTTATTCATTACATCCTTTCAACATCATGCTTTCGTTTTGGAGTTTGGAGATGTCGATCCTCAAGTAGGCAAGGGTTCTTAGACTCATAATGTTAACTAATACACCTAGGTCAAACGAAACTCTAGGTAGCCTATATCTGCCAACATCCACTATAATGTAAAGAGGTGGTTGTGCTCAATCATCCCTAGGAGTAAGTCTTCATCACTAAATGTAACTAAACAAAAACCTAAACCAAAATAATAAACCTAAAAATAAAACCTAAAAACAAATAAAAAATAAAACCTAAACCGTAAACTAAATAAAAAACTTAAACCTAAATTAAAAATTAACTAAACTTAAAACTACACTAAAATAAACTAAACTAAAATAAATAAACCTAAACCTAAAATAAAATAAACTTAAACCTAAACTAAATAAAATAAAATAAACTAAATAAACCTGGACTGACTAAAACCTAAAACCTACATAAAATCTAAACTAAATAAAATAAAATAAACTTAAACTAGATAAATAATAAAACCTCAATAAAATATAGAACTAGCTGAGCTTAAAGGTAGATAAACTGAGCTAAAGATTAAAGGCTTAAAATAAATAAACTAAAATAAGATAAAGAATGACCTAAATCAAGATAAAAGATAAGATGGACAAGAATAAATAAAATGCGCTAAATACAAAGATAAAATAAAAAAGATAAAAGAGAAGAGCCCCTGACCCCACCCAGGCCAGAAGTGACAGGGGACTGAGGCCACTACTGCAGATCTGAGCCATGAGCTGGATCCTGGGCCTGGGCCCTGAGTCAGGCCACTGATCTGGGCTTTGAAGATCCTGAGCCCTGAGGCCACTGAGCCCTGGATCCTGGGCCCAGGCCCTGGGCCATGATGGGTGAGCCACTGACACTGATGGGTGGAGCTGACTCTGTGCGCAGGCCACTGGGCCCTGAGCTGAGTTCACAGGTGACCCTGATCTTGACATAAAGGCCTAGCCACTGGGCTCGGACCCTGAGCCAGGCCACCAGTACTGAGTGACTAGGCCCTGGCACTGAGCCACAAGGCTGAGGCTGAGCCAAGCAGGCCTGGGCTGAGGCCCTGAGACTGACCATGGGCCATGGGCTTTGAATAAGGCCCAGATGCTGAATACTGAGTCATGGAGTCATAGATCTGGGCCAGGCCCTAAGACCACAGGCCACTGGGCTTGAAACTCACAGTTAGGCCAAAACAAACCTGACTGAGCTGGGCTAAAGGCTAGATAAGATAATAATGAGTATCCTAAATAAGATAAAATAATGATAAGATAAAACCTGAGCTAAAATGTAGGCTTAAAGATAAAATAAAATAATAAATGAAAACTTAAATAAAATAAATAAAACCTAAACTAAACTAAAATAAAAAAAATATGGATAAAAATAAAATAAAGAAAAAATAAATAAAACTAAAATAAAACAAAATAAAAAACTAAATAAAAACTAAACTTAAAAAAATAAACCTAAAAATAAATAAAAATAAAACTAAAAACTAAAATGAAAAAACATAAACCTAAAATAAAAATAAAATAAACTAAACCTAAACCAAAAATAAATAAAACCTAAGCGTTAAAATAAACTAAACTAAAGCAAACTAAAATAGAATAAAATAAACTAAAAATAAACCTAAACCTAAACAAAAAAAAAATAAAACCTAAAAATAAACCTAAAATAAAACCTAAAACCTAAACCAAAAATAAAAAAAATAAAACCTAAATATTAAGATAAATACTAAACTAAAATACATAGAGCTGAGTAAAAATATGTTAAATAAAGATAAATTAACTAAATAAATAAAATAAAAATAAAGATAAATAAAATAAATAATGATAAACAATTAAGGCACAAGATCCTGAGCCCCAAATCTGTGGGACCACAGGCCCTGAGCTCACAGGCCCAGGCACTGGTCACCCTAACTAAGCCAAATCCACAGGCCCTGGGCTTAAGCTAGATCATGGGCTCTCTAACCTAAATCCCAGACCTCAGATCTGAGATCAGCCACACAAGGCCACTGAGGCGTGAACAGCAGGCCCCTGACCTAACCACTGAGCCACAAGCCCACAAACTAAATGTGGCCAGGCCTGAAACCCTGGCTAAACTCTGACCACTGACCTAAACCTTAGATCTTAAATCAAAACCTAAACTGAGTAAAATCTAAACCATAAAAAATAAAAAAATAATAAATAAATAAAATAATTAAATAAAATAATAAAAAAAATAAAAATAAATAAATAAAATAAAATAAATAAATAAAATAAAAATAAGAATAAAAAAATAAATAAAATGGAAAATAATTAAACCTAATGTAAAAATAAAAATAAAATAAAATAAATGAAATAAAAATAAATCAAAATAAAAAATAAAATAAATAAATAAACAACATACCTAAAGTAAAATTAAATAATATATAAAAATAAAAATAAACAAATAAACTAAAAAATTAATAATAAATAATAACTAATAAAAATAAATAATAATAATAAAATAAAATAAATAATAAAATAAAAATAAATAAAAATTAAAAATAGAAAACCTAAAAATAAATAAATTTAAATAAAAATCATAAATAAAAAAATTAAAATTAAAAAAATAAAAAATAAAATTAAACATAAAAATAAACAAAAATAAAATAGAAAAATAAAATAAAAATAAAAATAAATAAATAAAATAAATAAAATAAAAAGTAAATAAATAAATAAACAAAAAATAAATTAAAAATAAAAATAAAAAAAATATTAAAAAATAAAAATTTTTAAGTAAAATAAAATAATAAAAATAAAATAACTAAATAAATAATAAAATAAAATAATAGATTAAAAAATTAAAAAAATTTAAATAATTAAATAAATATAAATATAAAATAAAAAACTAAATGATAAAAATAAAAATAATCCTATACAAATAAAATAAAATAAAAAGTAAATAAATAAATAAACTATAAAAAGTAATAAAAAATTAAAAAAAGTAAAATAAAAAATAAAAAAGAAAATAAATAAATAAATAAAATAAAAGAAATAAAAATAAAACTAAATAATATATATATATATAAACTAAAATAAATAAATTAAAAATAAATTAAAATAAATAAATAAAATAGGAATAATAAATAAATAAATAATAAAATAAAAATAAAATATAATAAAATAAATAAACCATAAATAAAATGAAATAAAATAAAAAATAAATATAATTAAAATAAAAAATAATTTAAATGAAAATAAAAATAAAATAAATAAACCTAAATAAAAAATAAAAAAAAATAAAAAAATAAATAAAATAAAATAAATAAATAATAAAAATAAATTAATAAATAAAATACAAAATAATATAAAAATAAATAAAATAAAATATATAATAAATATAAATAAATAAATACATATAATATGATATAATATAATATAATGCATAAAATAAAAATAAAAATAAAAATATATAAATAAAATAAACCATAAAAATAAAAATAAATAAATAAATAAACTAAAAATAATTAAAAAAATAAAAATAAAAATAAAAAAATAATAAAAACCCAAACTCATCCTCTCTTTTCCTTCTTGTGGCACTCTCTAGCAATTGCATTTTCCCCTTTTTTGGAGCTTCATCTCATTGCAGTTTTGATGATCCTTCACCATTATTGATTACTTTTTTGTTGCTTATTTACGTCGGCCAGCGTTATGCTCACGTAGTTTCTCTTGATGGCGGTGATGTTGGCCGTCTAGATCATTTCCTTCTGGAGGTGGCTAGGGCGTGGATTTGAAGGGGTTCTGATTTGAAAAAGCTCTTATGCCTATCATTAAATCCTCTAAGGATGCTCTCTCTAGTAAGAGCCTTTCCCCTACTTATTCGGTGAATTTTGATATCAACTTCTTTTCATGGCATCCTTGCGATCATGTGGCCGGATCTTGATGTTGAGAAGCTGGTTAAGCCATATGAATTTACTTTGGTTGGCAAATTTGCATTGTGGCATCCAAATAATATTTGTTCTTTTTTTGGAATCTTAAACTCTCTAGTGCTTTCTTTGTTGGTTTGATCGATCCTAGACATGTTTTGATTCAGCTTACAAATGATTTAGACTACTCGAGGGTTTTCTCTAGTCATTTTTACTTTGTTTACAATTGTCAAATGTGTCTTTTAAAGTGGTCTCCTTGTTTTGATATAAAAAAAGAATCACCGATTGTTCCGGTTTGGTTGGATTTTCTGAATATGAGGATTCACTATGTTACTCACCAAGTTCTATTTGTTGTTGGGGCCCTTTTTGGTGGCCTCTTCAAATTGATCAGCCTTCTTGTGAGATCCCATCCATCGATGCTCGTATCTTGGTTGAACTTGATATTTCTAAAAAACATCCTAAGGAAGTTTGGATTGGTTCAAAAAAGTATGGTTATTTTCAAAAAGTTGAATTTGAAAACTTTCAAGTTTTTTGTGCGCATTGTAAAATTCATGGGCATGATAACTCTGAGTGCTTTGTGCTTCACCCATAATTTAAAAATAAAAACTCAAATGAACCTATTTCTACTAATCTAAATGATAAAGTTAATAAACCTATTTATGTAGCTAAAGCTAACCCAAATGGAAATACTATTATTGCCTAATTAGAATTCACTGATGTGCTTAATGTTGACACTCCCAATAATCAATCTAATGAGGTCAAAGATATCACTAATGTTGAATATGATGGTTTGTCTATCAATCCTTCTCTACATGATAACTTCCCTTCTCATGATAACTGTAATGTTCAAGAGGTTGAAAAAAAATGCAATTTCTCTCCCTAATCATTCTATTCAGGTCTCTTTGCCTCTTCTTAGTGCTGAGCATGGAAATGAGCATGTGAATTCTAATGGTAATTTTCATGAAAATTTGGAGATGGCTGAAAATCAAGAATAAAACTCTGAATCTGATCTAGGTATTTGTGCTCTTAATGGTATTACTACCTCTCCTTCTCCTAATCCCAGGATTGACATTCATTCTAATCACACCTTTCAGCTTAATCCTGAGATTGAAGAAGGGGAAGTTATGATTTGAATTGTTTTGGATGATTCTGATCCAATTCTTAACACCTCTAATAAGTCTCCTTTTATGGTGATACATTGAATAAAAATAGATCTTTTTAAATTGTTCTAAAAAAGAAATCTTTTAAAGAAAAATGTTTTATCATAACTCAACGAGATCTACTAGATCTGGATCTTCATCTCATAAATAATAGCCTTTTGGCATTGGAGGGGTTGTTGCCTTTCTAATAATTTTATGTACTTGTTTTCCTTTAGCTTATTTAATATTTCCTTTATGTTTAATTCTATTATCTGGAATGTTCGAGGGATTAGAACCCTCACTGTCCATAATCATGTTAGATGTCTTTGCCGTATTAATAATATATCCTTACTTGTGGTCATTGAACCTCTCATAAATGCTTCTAAGATCAATCATGTTGCTAGAATGTTTGATTTTAATAACTTTTCTCTAATACCCGATTAAAATTTGGTGTTTTACGGATCAATTTACTTAATGTTTCCATTTTAGATGATCTCCATCAAGTTTTTTATGCTTCCTGTAATAGAGTTGGTAGGAACATCCTTTGGGACAACTTAAGAAGTTTTGCTTTAACTGTTAACAAACCTTGGTTGGTTGGGGGTGATTTCAACACTATCCTCTCTTCCTCTGAAAGAAGGGGAGGTTACTCTCCTAATATTCATTCTATGGAAGGATTCTCTAATATGATTCTTGATTGCAACCTTATTGACATTGTTTATTCTAGTTCTAATTACACTTGGCATAACTCTAAACTTTGGCAACACCTTGATAGAATCCATTTTAACTCTCATTGGATTAATTAATGGCCTCTTACCTCTGCTGAACATTTGAGTAGAACCTTGTCGGATCATGCTCCTCTTTTGATTTCTGTTAAAAATAACTCTAAAATATTATCCTCCTCCTCCTCTTTTAGATTTCAAAATATGTGGATTCACCACCTTGATTTTTTAAAAGTTGTTACCACCAATTAGGTTGCCCCCTTACACCCTGATAATTCAGTTAAGGGTATGATTAGATTCTGGTTTAAAATTAAAAGGCTTAAATAAAACCTTGTTTGGTGGAACAAGCATTATTTTAAAAATCTCTTTGCTAATATCAAAAATATGGAGCTTTTGGTTTGTAGTCTTGAAAATGTAGTTTTGACTGACTCTTCTAAGTAGAAGGATTTGAATGAAGCCAAAGATAATCTAGTTAATTATCAGAATATGGAAGAAACTTATTGGCGGCAAAAGGTTGTTAATAAGCATATCGCTGATGGGGACAAAATTACAAGGTATTTTCATGCTTTATTCAATAAAAAGAGATCTTTAAACTCCATCCAAAAAATTAAAAGTGAAACTAGAGATTAGATCACTGACACTAATGAGATTAAAGCCTCGATTGTTAATCACTTTAGAAATATTCTTAACAAGAACCACACATTAGATGCTATTTCCAGCTCCCATTTGATCCCCTCAACCACTACCAGTGATGAAAATCATTTGCTTACTAGGTTGCCTACGGAAAAGGAGATTGGTAAAATTCTTAATAACATGAACAATGATTTTGTTGCTGGTCGTGTAGGTTATACAACATATGAATAAAAAACTAAAATAAAATAAAAATAAAATAAACCTAAAATAAAATAAAATAAAAACTAATAAAAACCTAAACTTAAGAAATAAACCTAAAAATAAAACATAAAAATAAAAAAATAAATAAAACCTAAACCCTATGCTAAAAAAAACTAAACCAAAAATAAACAAAATAAAATAAACCTAAACCTAAACTAAAATAAACTAATGAAATAAATAAAACCTAAAACTAAACTAAAATAAAGTAAACTAAACTCTAAATGAAATTAAATAAATTAAATTAAATTAAAATGAATCTAAACTAAAAAAATAAAACCTAAAATAAACCAAATACAAACTATAACCTAAACTAAAAAATAAAATAAAAACCTAAATAAACTTAAAATAAAAAAAAAAATAAAACCTAAATAAAAATAAAATAAAATAGTAAACTAAAAAAAATAAGCATCTTTAAACACAAAATAATAAAAAATAACTCTAAATAAAACTAAACTAAATAAAAAATAAAATAAATCTAAAATAAATAAAAATAAACTAAATAAACTACTTTTTAAATAAAAAAAACCATGCCACTACTAACCCAAACTATCTATGTAACTACACAAAAATAAAATAATGTATATAAATAAAATAAACTAAAACAAATAAATAAAACTTAAACTATAAAATAAAATTAACCTAAGAATAAAGAGACCAAAATAAAATAAAACTAAACTTAAAATAAAATTAAAATAAAATAAATAAAATAAAACTAAATAATAACTACCTAAAATAAACCTAAATAAAAAAATCTACACTAAAATAAAAAATAAAGATAAACTAAAACTGAACTAAAATAATTACCTTGGATAAATAAAATATAAACTACCTAAAATAAACTAAACTAACTACTAAAAAGATAAAATCTAAATAAAATAAATAGTAAACTAAATAAAACCTAAAAAAAAATAAGATAAAATCTAAAACTACACAAAAGATAAAATAAAACTAACTAAACCTAAAAAATAAAACAAGAAATGACCAAAATAAAATGGAATAAGACTCAGCCAAAATGTAAAAAAACTAACCTAAAAAAATAAAATTAAATAAAACTAAGATAAATAAAACCAAAAGATAAATAGCTAAACTAAATGAAAAGGTAAATAAATAAAATAAAAATAAAGTAAACTAATATAAAGAATTAAAACTAAAATAAATAAACTAAATAAACTTGAACTGTCTTTACGTTTTTTTAAAAATAAACAAAACTTAAATATTAACTTTATAAAAGTCCTAACTAAATGGACAAATGCCACTGGGTAACCAAACAACCTTAAACCCAAACCCTAAACTAAACTTTAAAAGAAACTAAACAAACCCTCTAAAGAGCCCGGCCCTGACCTCAAAAATGACTCTCTTTTTGACCACCCCAATGACATCTTTTAAAATACTCTATTAAATCTACTTAAATAATATAAAATCTAATTAATAAATGGTTGGACACAGGTTTGTACTTTTGAAATATAAACTAAATATACTATACTAAGATACAGAATATAGATCAGATAAATGTCTCTAAGATAAACTAAAATAAGATAACTCATAAACCCTATTATACTATAATTAAGTAAAGTCTCTTTTAAAATACAATAAAGATAAAACTTACTAAAATAATTCTGAGCTCACCCCAATAAAGAATCCCAAACATGAAACCTCACTAATACTGACCCCACACTGACCACTAAACTTACTCCCACCCACTGGGCACTTACTAAATACTGCCTATCCTCTAAAAGATCCTACTTTAAGGCTGAGCCCACTGAGCCATGGGCCATGACCTTACCATGACCCTGACCCGCAAACACTAAGATTAAAGATACTATGATGAGATACTAGTCTTGGTTTGCTTTTTTTGTAAAGATAACCTATCCACTCTAAACCACAAGACTAACCATAATACACAAATAAACCTAAAATATAAAAAATGACTACCCATCTTGAGCACAAATAATAAGATAAGATGATACTACTAGATAAATGATCCTACCTACACTTAAAAATAAACTAAACCTAACCTACTATAAATAAAATAAAATAAAAATAAAATTACTAAAAAGCCTAAACTGAGCTAACTTACTAGCTATAAAACAAAAACATACTAATATAAAATACTACCTAAAAATAATAAAATAAATATAAAAGATGGACATAAACCTAAACTAGGCCAAAATTAATTAGAAAAAGCTAAACTAAAATAAATAAACTTAAGATGGATAAAGTGGATTATAACATAAAATAAACATAAATAAAAATAAATAACTAAAATAAATAAATATAAACTAAATAAACCTAAACTCTTGGTTTGCTTAAAAAAAAAAAAACCCTAAACCACTAAACCCATATCATTAACCAGGCCAAACCCTATAAGACACAACTGGGACCAAGCCCTCCACAAACTTAAGCTTACAGAGCCAAGTTCTTTCAAATATTTGCCAAAAATAGGCATGAGCCACCCTAGGCACAAACCCTAAAACCATGATGCTGGACCTACCTGCCCAACCCCACAAACCCCCACTTAAACTAAACCTATAAATAAAACAAAAGTAAAATACCTAAATTAACTAAAAAGATAAAATAAAATAAATAAATGTAATAAATAAATAACTACTATTTAAAATAAATAAATCTGGATAAAACCTAAAAATAAAATTAAAACTTAAACCCTAAAAATAAAACAAAACCTAAATAAAATAAAATAAACATAAACCTACTAAAATAAATAAATAAATAAATAAACCTCAACTTAAAAAATAAATTAAACTACCATAAAATAATAAAATAAAATACTAAATAAACTAATCTATAAAATAAAACATAAAAAATAAACTTAAAATAAAACCTAAACCACAAACCCTAAAAACTCTAAATAAGAACTAAACCTAAAATAAATAAAACCTAGATAAAATAAATAAAACTAAACCAAAATTAAATGAAAAAAATAAAATAAAGTAAAACATAAACTAAACTAAACCTAAAAAATAAAAAATTAAAATAAAAACTAAACTAAAATAAAATAATAAAAACATAAACTAAACTAAAATAAAAATGTAAATAAAAAAACTAAACATAAAAAATGATTAAACCTAAAATAAAATAAAATAAAAATAAATAAAATCTAAAATAAATTGAAAAATAAAACATAAAATAAATAAAAAAATAAAACGTAAACTATAGAAAAAAAACCTAAATAAATAAAATAAAATAAAACTAAGATAAACTAAACTAAAATAAATAAAACCTAAACCTAAACCTAAAATAAAACAAACTACTAAGTAATTAAAAGATAAAATAAACTAAAGAGCTTAAACTAAAATAAACTTAATAAACCTAAAATAAAACCTAAAACCTAAACCTAAAATAAAATAAAACCTATACAAAATAAATTTAAAATAAACTAAACTAAAAATAAACATAAACTTGAACCTAAACCTAAGTGGACAAATAAAAACCATAAAACTAAAATAAATAAACTAAATAAAAAAAAATAAAAAATAAAATAAAGAAAAAATAAAATAAACTAAAATAAATGTAAACTATCGGGTTTACTAAATTTTAAACTAAATACCCCAAATAAACCCTAAATAACAAAACCTACTTTAACAAAATATGTAAAATAAAATAAATAAATAAAACCTAAACCAAAATAAAATAAAATAAATTGAAAACTAAACTAAACCTACTGGAAAATAAAATAAACTAATAAAAATAAAATAAAATAAATAATAACCTAAACTAAACTAAAAATAAAATAAACCTAAGATAAAATCTAAATAAAATAAAAAATACATAAAATAAAAATAAAATAAATAAAATAAAATAAATAAAACTAAATAAAACTAAATAAAATAAACCTAGATAAAACTAAAAAAATAAAAAATAAAACCTAAACCTAAAGAAAATTCTTGGACCTAAATAAAAATAAAATGACAAAATTAAATGGCGTAAACTAAACCTAAAATAAACTAAACTAAACCTAAAATAAAAATATATAAAATAAAATAAACTAAAATAAGCTAAACCTAAATAAAAATAAAACCTAAAATAAAAACCTAAAACTTAAACCTAAAAATAATTAAAACCAAATCTCAACCAAAAATAAAAAATAAAACTTAAACTTGAAAAATAAAATTAATAAATCTCAACTAAAAAATAAACTTAAACCTAAATCTAAACCTAAATATAAAACTAAAATAAAAAACCTAAGTGAAAATAAATAAACCTAAAATAAATAAACTAAACTAAATAAAAATAAAAGATAAACATAAATAAAAATAAAAATAAAATAAACTAAGATAAATAAATAATAAAATAAATAAATAAATATCTAAATTAACTAAACTGTCGATACATATTTTTTAAATAAAATAAAATAAAACAAAGATATAAACTTGAACCCTAAAATCAACCCAAAATAAACTAAAAGATAAAACTATTAATTAATTTTAAAATAAAGTGACCTAACCACTAAACCCTAAACCCTACCACACTAAACCACTCTAACCTAAACCTGATCCTAGACCCAAGATCATGAGACACTGAGCCACTACCACACCCAGATCCTAAACTGGGCGATGCTACTGACCTAACCCTGGGCCACTAGGCATAAATCTACCTAGCCATGGGCCCTGGGCCCTAGCCATAAAATGAGCCCTACCACCACTATGGATACTGAGCTGAGCCAACCAAAACCTGGGCTAAGATAAAATAAAGATAATAAATAAATGAGCTAAACTGGGCTTAAATGATAGATAAAGACTAAAGATAAATCTAAAGATAAATAAACTAAACTAAATAAAGAAATAAACTAAATAATAAAAATAAAATAAACTAAAATAAATAATAAACTTAAAATAAACCTACTCTGGGTTTGCATGGTTTTGACCACTGACCATGATCTGACCTACCCTAAATCTTACCACTAAACTTGCTCGGACCACTTAAAAAACTACCTACACTAACCCTGCATAACTAAATCAAACCCTAACTGAGCTCAGGCCACTAAACCACTAGCATAAACCTACTACCACATATACCCTAACACCTCCCTATTCTAAAACCCTAATCCCCAAATCTAAACCTAAACTGTTACAAAATAAATTAAAAATAATCTTAAACCCTAAAACCTAAAGCTAAACCTAAACTTAAAATACATGAAGGTCAAAACCTTGATAAGAACATCATAATAAAGAGCTTAGTCATCGGCGATGGAGGTGAAGGCGGAGGTGGCAGTTATCACAGTGGTAGTGGGGGTGGATATAGAGGTGGTGGTCAGAGCAGTGATGGTTATGGAGGCGGAAGGAGTGATGGAGGTTACAGCTGTGATGGTAGCATGGGGAAAGATCGAGGATATGATGATGGATCCCGCTACTCGAGGGGCCAAGGTGATTCTGATGGGAACTAGAGAAACTAAAGAACAGTCAATCCGACCTGTTGCTTATGGAACTATCTTTACATTAGAGATGATTCTAATTATTTAGGTTTTTTGATTTGCTCTATGCGTGCTAATTTTTGATCTATGTCATCAATTATGTCTTAGAAAACTTGGTGTGTTATTTGGTTGATGAAATTGAAAAGAAGCATTGTTGAATCTACTGAAATAAAAAACAAAATCAAAACTAAACTAAAACTTGAACCCTAAACTCTAAATAACCCACAAAACCTTAAAAAATTAAAATAAATAAAAATTTAAAAACCATCACTAAACCCAATCCTAAATCCAAACCCTAAACCACTAAACCACATGCCACTAAACCCTACCACTAAAATTAACCACAAAACCACTGAGCCTTAAACCTGACCTGAAACAAACCCTGACCCTGACCCTGAGCTCTAAACCACAAATGAACTGAGCCAAAACCCTAAAGATTCTAAAACCACAAAATATAAAATCAGACTAAATTAAATAGCAAAATAATTATTAAAAACTAGCTAAATAAAGATAAAATAAAATAAAATAAAACTGAACTTAAACTACTAGCTAAAAGATAAAATAAAAATAAAACTAAATAAAATAAAATAAATAAACCTAAACTAAATTAAAAAATAAAATACCAAAATAAAACCTAAAATATTTAAAATAATAAGTAATTAAAATAAAATAAAACCTAAACTAAAATAACATAAAAACTAATAATAAAAAACTAAAGATCTAAATACCTAAACTGAACAAAGATCATAATAAAGATCAAACTAAAATAAATTGAGCTAAATAATGATAAAAATAAACTAAAACACTTAAACTTAAAAACCTAAAGTTAACTAAAGATAAAAAAACCTAACTAAATAATAAATAAATAAATAAAAATAAAATAAACTATTAAAATAAATATTATTCAAGATAAAATTAAAATAAATGATCTTATTTTTTTAACCCTGAAAACAGGCTAAATACTGAGCCAGGCCTTAACCACTAAACTAAAGGCTGCTGTTTGCTTGATTTTAAAGGTTAAACCCTGACCTGAATGAGGCCACTAATGACCAGGCACTGGCTGACACTAGACCCTAGATCATGAGAGGCCCTCCCTGGGCCCTAAACTGACCTAAGACCCTAAACTGGGCCAAGACCTAGAGGCTGATCAAACCACTGACCCGAGGCCCTGAGTTAAGCCACTGAGCCACTGAAACTGAGCCTGGGCACAAAGACCAGGAATAGGCTCTGGATAGTCTGAGCCACAGGCCCTGGCCCTAAGATCACAAGGCTGAACTGGCCCAGCCACTGAGCCACTGAATACTGAGCCAATGACCCATCTGGATAAGATGAGGCTGACTAAAGATGGGATAACCACTACTAAATAAGATAGGCTCCTAAGGCTAAAACCAATATACAAATCAACTGAGCTATAAATTAAAACTTAGGCTAAATAGATAAAACAACTCAAAAATAACACCTACTAAAAAAGATAAAAGAAATAAATAAATAAACTAATAAATAAAAATACTAAATACTAAAAATTAAAAAAATAACAAAATACCAACTTATTAAAGTTTAATAAAATATAAAAATAAAATGTAAAATAAATTAAAAAAACCACAAAAACTAAATCTATGACCTTCAGGCTGACCCAGGCCCCAACCTAAACTACCATAAGACTACTATCTAAACCCTAAACCCAAACTTAATCCACAAAACTAAACTAAATAAAACCAAAATAAATAAATAAAATGAAACCAAAGATAAAATAATAAACATACTAAAATCTAAACTAAACCTAAGAAATATATAAAGAAATAAATAAAATAACTATATAAAATAAAACCAACTAAACTAAAAGAAATAAAATAATAAACTAAACCTAATAATTATAAAATGTACTACTAAATAATAAACAAAATAAACCTAAAAAAAATAAAAAAATAAAACTAAAATCTAAACTAAAAGATCATAGCTAATAAAAAATAATAAACATAAACCTAAACTAAAATAAACTAAATAAAGATAAATAAAACCTAAACATACTAAAATAAAATAAAACCTAAACTGAGCTAAATACAAAATAAAATAAAATAAATAAATACAAAATAAAAAAAAACTTAAGATAAAATCCTAAAATAAGACCAAAAATAAAATAAACCTAAACATAAATAAAAATAAAATTGACTTAAAAGATAATAAAAAATAAAATAAAACTAAAAATAAACAAACTAAACTAATCCTAAACTAAAATAAAAATAAATAAATAATAAAAGATAAAATAAACTAAAACTAAATAAAATAATAAACTTAAACCAAAAAAAAACTAAATTAAAGATAAAACAACTTAGCCTGGGTTTGCTTAATATTAAAAGATAAAATAAAACCCTAAACCACAAAAAGATAAACTATACTCTGACCAAACCACTGGGCCCTAAAAAAAGCCCTATCTGCCAGATACTACCACTGAGCCACAAGACCACTGGAGCCACAGATCCAAGCTGAACCACAAAGGCCGCAGACCCACTGAAAGACCCACTGGGCCAGGCCACTGAGAAAACTTGACTAAACAGGCCCTAAATCCTAAAACCACTGGCCATATAACCCTAAAACTAGGCTCAAACCTGAGCCATACCTAAACCATAAACTGGGCCTGAACTAATAGTAAATAATAAGATCCACAGGCTAAAAGACCCTAAGGCCCAAAGCTAAAATAAAAGCATTAAATAAAATGAAATAAAATAAATGAGCTAAAACAAAGATAAAATAAAATAAATAAAATAAAATAAAAACCTAAACTAAAAAATCCTACACATAAAAGATATAAAATAAAAAAAAAATAAAGAATAATTTAAAATAAAATAAATAAATATAAACTATATAAAAATAAAAATCTAAATAAAATAAACTGAGCAAAATAAAATAAAATAAAATAAAACTAAAATAAAATCTAAACCTAAATAATGAACTTAAAAATAAAACATATAAATAAAAAATAAAACCTAAACCTAGTAAGAAAAAAAAATAATATAAAATAAACTTAAAACTAAAACTATTTTAATGAAAATAAACTAAACATAAGCCAACCAAAACTAAAAAATAAAATAAATTAAAATAATCTTAACCTAAACTGAAATAAACTAAACCTCAAACTTGACCTACTTAAAATAAAAATAAAACTGAACCAACTAAAATAAGCTCAAACATAAAATAAAATAAAAAAACTAAACTAAATAAACCTAAACCTACATAAACTAAAAATAAACTAAATTAAACTAAATAATAATAAATAATAAAACTATAAATAAAAAATAAACTATCAAATCAAAATAAAATCTAAACCACTGGTTCTTGGTTTAAAGTAAAGATAAAAAAATCTGGCAAACTGATCCTAGGCACTGACCCTGAGCTTTAGGCACAGGCCCTAAGGCCCTGGGCCCTGAGCCCAAGACCCTGAGCCCTGAGCCAGATAGCCCTAAACTGACTGGGCCCAGCCACTGAGCCCACTTAGGCCACAGACCAGGCCTGCAGACTGGGCTAATGGGCCATAGCCACAGACCCTAAGGCCTAAAGCCCTATGGGCTATAACTGGGCCCTGGGCCACTAGCACAGATACTTCTAACCTAAGATAAGATGAATAAAGAGAACAGGCTCTAATAAAGATGGCTGGGCTAAACTGGAGCTGAGCTGAGTCAAAAAGATAAACTAAGATAAGTAGCCAACTACATGAAAACTAAAATAAAAATAATCAAAGACCTAAATCAATAAAATAATGCTAAAAGATAAAAACTAATAAACTAGGTTAATTAATTTATAAAGATAAAAAGGCCAACTAAACCTGGGCTACCTAAACCATGAGCCTGCTGACCTGATACTAGGCCACTAAACTAGGCCACAGGCCAAGACTCATCCTCCCTGATACTGAGCCAACCACTGACCCTGGGCCACTGAAACACTGAGACCCTCAGACCCTAACCAACCCAGGCCCACCAACCCATAAAAAAATCTAAAATAAATAAGACCTAAAGATAAATTAAACTAATAAAATAAGATACCTAAGTAAACTGAGCCTACCTAACTAAACTAAATAAAATAAATGAACTAAAATAAAATAAAAAAACTAAAACTAAAAAAATAAAATAAACATAAAAATAAAAACTAAACCTAAATGGAAAATAAAAATAAAATATACCTAAAATACAATAAAAGATAAAATAAATAAAACCTAAACCTAAAATGAGATAAAAAAGATAAACTAAAATAAAATAAAAAAATAAAACCAAAATACTAAAAAATAAAATCTAAATAAAATAAAATAAAATAAACTAAATATAAAACTAAAATAAAATAAACTAAAATAAATAAAACTAAACCTAACAAAAAATTAAAGCTAAAACCAAAACTAAATAAATATAATAAAATTAAAATAAATGTAAACATAAAATAAAAATAAAACTTAAAAAAAATTAAATAAAACCTAAATCCCAAACTTAAAATAAAAAAATAAAACATAAACTAAGAAATAAATAAAAAAATAAAATAAAACTAAAAAAAAATAAAATAAACATAAACTTAAACTAAAGTGAACTAAAATAAAAATTGTAAACTAAAATAAGTAAACCTAAAATAAATCAACTAAACTAAACAAAAATGAAAAAATAAACCTAAATAAAAATAAAAAATAAAATAAGCTAAATAAACCTAAACTTATCGGTTTACCTAATTTTAAAAAAAATCTATTAACCCTAAAACCTAAATCATAAACAAACCTAAAAACCTAAAATAAAATAAAATATACCTAAAATAAAAAATAAATAAAAACCTAAACCTAAAAAATGAAGCTAAAAAGATAAACTAAAATAAATAAAAATAAACCAAAATAAAAAACATAAATCTAAAATAAAATAAATAAAATAAACTAAATCTAAAACTAAAATAAACTAAACTAAAATAAATAAACTTAAACCTAAAAGAAAAAAAAAAGCTAAAACCACAAAGTAAATAAAATATAATAAATTAAAATAAATGTAAATAAATAAAAATAAAACCTAAAAATAAAATAAACCTAAACCAAACTTAAAAATAAAATAAAACATAAACCAAAGAATAAAATAAATAAAACTAAGTAAAAAAATAAAATAAACATAAACCTAAACCTAAATGACTAAAATAAAAACTGTAATATAAACTAAAATAAAATCAACTAAATAAACAAAATAAAAAATAAACCTAAATAAAAAAATAAAAGTAAAATAAGCTAAATAAATAAACTAGGTTTACAATAAAAAAAAAATCTATTAACCCAAACCCAAAATCATAAAAACAAAACCTAAAATGTAAACTTAAACAAAACCTAAACCTAAAAATAAAATAAAAAAACTATAAAATAAAAAAAAATTAAATTAAATTAAAACATAAACTCTAACCTAAACCTTAATACACAAATAAAATAAAATAAACTAATAAAAATAAAATAAAATTAAAATAAATAATAACTTAAACTAAAATAAAATAAACTAGGATAAAACCTATAAAACTAAACATAAAATAAAAATAAAATACTAAAATAAAAATAAAATAAAATAAAATAAATAAATAAAACCTAAAATCTAAAAAAAAAATAAAACTTAAATAAAATAAAATAAAATAAAAGAAAACACAAACCTAAAATAAAATATATTAAAATAAAATAAAATAAAACTTAAATTAAAATAAACTAAAAATAAAATAAATAGACTAAACTACTAAAATAAATTAAATATCTTAACTAAATATAATAAAATAAAATAAACTAAAATAAAATAAACTAAACTAAAAATAAAACCTAAAAATAAACCTAAAATAAAACCAACTAAACTAAAAATAAAAAATAAAATCTAACCTAAACCAAAATAAAAATTAAAATAAACAAAAATAAATAAAAATAAAACTCATAAAAAAATAAACATAAACCTAACAAACCTAAATAATAAACTAAAATTAAAAAACTAATAATAAAATACCTAAATAAATAAACAAAAGGTAAAATAAAACTTATAAAACACATAAATAAAAGAAAATAAAATAAACTAAATAAATAAATAATAAACTAAATAAACTAAACTATCAATTTAAATATTTAAAAAAAAAAACTATACTATTAAAAATAAAAAACTAAAAATAATAAAATAAATTAAAAGAGCCAGCTTAGGTTTACTATTTAAAGATTAACTAAAGCAGACCCTAAATAAACCCTAAACAAATATAAATAATGATAAACAACCTGAGCCTAGGCCTACCACTCCACCCTATCTAATCACTAGAGCCATGGCCACTAAATCTGATCATGAGCCAAAACCTAAATCTAACCACTGAATACCAACTGAGCCAAGAGCACTAAAGAGCACTACATGACCTGATCATACCATAAAAAAAAGCCTGGCCACAGATAAGGCCACCCTACTAGGCCCTACCCAGAAAAATAATCTTAAATGAGATAATAACTATAATAATACCTAAATACTAAATAAAGACCTAAACTAAATAATAAAACTAAATTAATAAACTAAAATAAATGAAATAAATCTAAATAAAATTAAAAATAAAATAAACTAAAATAAATAAATAAAATAAGTTAACTAAATACTAAACTTATGGGTTACTTGTTTAAAGAAAAAATGCTAAACCATTAATCTAAACCCTAAACCTAAATCTTAAATCACAAAATAAACCTACCCAAACTACAACCACTACCACAATGCTAAACCCTAAAGCTAAATCCTAAACCTTAATTATAAACCCTAACCTAGCATAAACCACACCCACCAAACCTTAATCAATCCATAATCCTTAAACCCTAAACCTAAACCCTAAACCTAAAAAAGTAAGTAAATTAAAAATAAACATAAACCCAACTTATAAACTAACATAAACCCATATAATGGGCAGATCTTGACATCACCATCAAGTAAGCTGGGTGGTTTGGACTGGAGGTAGGAATATAAGGAGTAGTGTGGTTATGGAGGTAGGAAGATAAATTACAAATAAATGGCATGGAGAATGAGATATGAGTGGATCCCACCAAATAAAGTGGTTTTGTTGAGTGGAAAAAGAAATCGACCTACTACTTATAAACTATGTCTTTATATAAAGTTCTAATTAAGGGTTTTAATTTACTTAAGTGGTGATGTTGATCTATGTCATAAAATCTTAAAACTTAAAATGTTGAATCAGTTCTATTAAGACTAAAACCACACAAACCTACCCTAAACCCTACCATAATAAATTAAAATAAATTAAAACCCTAACCCTACCAAACTACTAATTCTTGACTAAACTCCTACCCACCCTAAACCTAATCTAAACCTCCACTAGCCCAAAACCCCACTGAGCCCTGAAACCCAACCTCCCTGAGCCATAAAACCCACACCACTGAGCCTCACTGGGCCCACCCTGATCCCACCCAACCTGATTAAATAAAATATATAAACTGATCTATAAATAAATATAAAATAAAACTCTAAAATAACTGAGCTCTAAGATAAGATAATAATGATTAATTAAACCTAAACTAAACAAAATAAAATATTAATAGCTAAATAAGATATACAAAATAAAAGATAAGATTTAAAATAATAATAAATATAAATCAAATATAAAATATAAATAACCTAAACTAAAGATTAATAACTTAAATATAAAAATAAAAACTAAGACTCCTCCACTCTATAAAACTCTAAAGACTGACTAAACTACTGGCCACTGAGCCACAAAAATCCCACAAAGATAAAACAACACTAACTAAAACTAACCCTCTTTAAAAGAGCCCTAAATACTAAAAAAAACCTAAAACCTACTAAAATAAAATAAAAATATAAAATAACTAAATAAAAAATATAATGACTAAAAGATCAATAAAATAAAATAAAATAAACTAAACTAAAATAAACTAACCTACTTAAAATAATAAATAAAATAAACTAAAATAATATAAACTAAATAAAATAAAATAAAATAAAAATTAAGATTAAATAAAATAAAATAAATAAACTAAGTAAACATAAACTTGGTTTGCTTAATAAAAAAAAAACTTAAAATGAACCACTGAGCCTAAAAAATATAAATAACCACAAAAATGACCACTGAAACCATAAAAAATCCTAAACACTAAAGATGAGCCCTGAAATAAAATAACACTAACTACTAAAAAAATTAAATTCTATAAATAATATAAAATTAAACTAAAATAATTAAATAAATGAGCTAAAAATAAAAATATAAAATGAAAATAACTAATGAATAATAAAATAAAACTAAAAAATAAAATAACCCTAATAAAAATAAAATAAAATAAAAGTACTAAAATAAATAAAATAAAATGAACTAAATTAAATAAAGCACTAAAATCTAAACTAAAACTAAACTAAAATGAAAATAAAAAAAACAAAATAAAATAAAAATAAAATAAAATAAACTTAACTAAAATAAATAAACTAAACTAAAAAAAAAAAACTAAAAGACCAAAAAAATTAAAATAAAACCAAAATAAAACTTAAAACTACTAAGACATTAAATAAAATTTAACTACTAAAAAAAAAAATAAACTAAAACCTAAAAATAAACTAAAATAAATAATCTAAATAAAATAAATAAAAAATAAAATAAACCTAAATATAAAGAAAAAATAAAATAAACTAAATAAATAAAATAAATGAATAAACTAAAACTTAATAAAAAAAACCTAAACCCTAAGAAAAACCCTAAAGCTAAAACCACCTTAAACCCCAAACCTAAAATGCTAAATCTTAAAACCTAAACCCTAAACCCTAAACCATAAAATCTTAAATCCTAAACCCACAAACCCACAAACCTAAACCCCAACTAAACCATAAATCATAAACCATGAAACTAAACCCTAAACCCCAAACCCAAATCTAAACCCAACACAAATACAAACCCCAAACCCAGAATGGGCAAAACTTTGATGGTAGGAACATCACCATCATAGGCTCGATCCCAGATTTGGTTGTGGAGTGAGAATGGTTATCAGGTTGGTGGGGGATCTGGAGGTGTTGTGGATATCGAGGTGATGGTTAGAGCAGTGGTGGTTTTGGAGGCAAAAGGATCAACGGAGGTTACAACCCTCTAGTAGAGGTAGAGATCAGGGATATGATGGTGGATCACTGAGAGGGGTGGTTGATAGGAGCTGGAGATAAGAATGACAATCATACTTATGGAACTATGTCTTTATAGTAGAGATGGATCTACTTATCTAGGATTTTTGATTTGCTCAATGGGTGCTCATTTTTTATCTATGTCGTAGCTTGTGTCTTAGAAAACTTTGGGTGGTACTTGGTTGATGAAATCAAAAAGAGGAAATGTTGAATCTGAATTTATTCTCTATTTAAAAAAGCCCCTTAAACCCTAAACCCTAAACCTTAAACCCTAAAAGCTAAACTCTAAACCTTAAACCTATAGCCCAAACCAAACCACAAACCACAAAACTAAAACCCCAACCCTAAACAAACCCAACCTAAAACCCTAAACCAAACCCACAAACACAAACCCCAACCATAAATCTAAACTCTAAGAATGTGCAAAACCAAAGATCACCATCAACAAAGATTAGTCAAGATATATGGAGGTAAGCAAGTGGTGGTTATCATAGTGGTGGTGGGGGATCTGGACGTGTTGGTCGATATAGAGGTGGTGGTCAGAGTAGTGGTGGTTATAGAGGTAGGAGGAGCGATAGAGGTTATAGTTATGGGGGTGATTGAGGGAGAGATCGGGGATATGAAGGTGGATCTCACTACTCAAGAGGCAGGGGTGGTTCTGATGGGAACTAAAGAAAATGAAGAAAATGATCCGTATTGCGATGGTGTCTTTATAATAGAGGCAGTTCTACTTATCTAGGTTTTTTGATTTGCTCTATGGGGTATTTTTTATCTATGTAAAATAAACATGTCTTAGAATGGAGTGCTACTTGGTTGATGAAATGAAAATAAAATGTTAAATATGAATTTGTTCTCTATTAAATAAAACCTTAAACCCCAAAAAAACTAAAACAAAATACTAAACCCCAAAACTCACAAACCACAAACCTAAACACACAAAACCTAAACCCTAAACCCTAAACCTAAACCCTAAAACCTTTAAACCCTAACCCTAATCACTAAACCCCAAACCAAAACTAAACTTATAACCCCAAACAAACCCCAAACCAAATAATCCACAAACCCAGAATGGGAAAACTGATGGTAGAACATCACCATCTGATAGGCTAAATCTTGATCTAATGTTGAGCGAGAGATGGATATGATGGGATCGATCTAAGAACTAATGGGAACTAAAGAAAGCGAAGAAGAATTGATCTCTCTTGCTTATGGAACTATGTCTTTACATAAAAGATAGTTCTACTTATTTAAGATTTTTGATTTACTCTATGGGTGTTTCTTTTTGATCTATGTCATTGCTTGTGTCTTAGAAAACATGGGGTGCTACTTGGTTGATAAAATTGAAAGAAGAAATGTTGAATCAAATTTCTTCTTTATAAAAAAAAATAAAATCCTAAACCTAAACCCTAAACTAAAACTAAATAATAAACTTAAAACCAAAACCACAAAATCCTAAATCCTAAAACCCAAACCTAAAACACTAAACCTTAAACCCTAGACTCTAAAACCATAAACCATAAACCCAAAAATATAAATAAACCTAAAATATAAGACTAAAACCACAAACCCTAAAATACCCCAAAACTAAACCAAAATTAACTAACCTAAACCATAATTCTAAACCCCAAACCTTGAATAAATATGTCATTGGGGTAGATCTAAGAATGACCTAATAACATAGTTAAGGTAGCTAAAGAAAATGTCTTCAGAGACTTTCCTTACTATTAGTGATTTGAATACCTAAACCCTAACCAATCATATTATAATAACATTTATTATAGTATAATGTAGCATCATATATTTGAGCATGTATTTATGTGTTTTGGATGTTATAAGATGTTTTGAAATGTTTTGTATATTATGGTATTGTGCCTATAGTCTATTTTAATATAAATCATAAAAATATTGATTTAATAAATTAGATGATGAAATTTGTTAAATTTGAAGTGGGAATTAGGTTGTAGTACCAAAGTGCTACACCACTTGTAGTCTAAAAGTATGATTTTTTGTTCAAAATAAATATTATATGTAGCATTGTATAGCATCATATATCATAATAAATTATTATGCATTTTAAAATCTTTTAGTATTTTACAATCATATAAAATACACTAGCATTATTTATAAAATGTTGATTTAGACTTTAAAATAGTTGAATTTGGCAAAATGCATAATAAGTAGAGCATGTCATCATAATATATTATTTTATTTTAAAATATGTAAGTGATACGACTAAAATATATAGTTTTTTATTGTTTAGACTAATTTTATGTTTTTTTATCTTAAGCAATCCCTTGATATGCAATATAATATAATATAATATGTTATAGTGTATTATAATATACGATGCCATAACATAGTGTAGCATCATGCATTATAACATAATATTATGCATTACTACTTGTCGTTTAGCATATTTTAGTTTGTTGTAGTATGATGTAGTTGAATTTCTACTAGTATAATTTATAAAATTACTGATTTATAGGTTGAGATGATGGGATTTGGCCAAATTTAAGGTAAGCTTTAGGAACATCATTGGGTGTCTATTGTGTCATTTAATCAAAGAATGGAATTTTCATCCAAAATAAATGTTCATTTTCAACCAAATTTTATAAATTTTTTTCTTAAAGTGATTCATTTTAAGGTGTAATGTAAGATAATATATTACATGAAAGCATATTAAAATATAATGTACATAACAATATAACTTCACATATAGAATGTGGTGGTGTGTTACTAAATGTTATTGTACATTTTAGTATGTTTTAATTTTGTTATAATACATTGGATCAAAACTCACAAAAATGTTAATTTGAAGATTGAGATTAAGAATTTGGCCAAATTCATACACCAAGCAACACCAAAATTATGCTATTTTTGTACCATTTCTAATAGAAAATAACAATTTTACATCAAAATGAACATTATTCATATTTTGAGATAATTTTATTATTTGTTCCTTTTAAGTGATTCTAAAGTGTAATGTTAGACAATATATATTATATAGTAAATTATAATATAACATCATATATTATAATATAATATAGTGTGTTAATTCACACTATAATATGTTTAGCATGATATTGTATAGTTAGTTTGAGCTTGCACCATCACAAATCATAAAATGTTGATTATATGTTAAGATGATGTAATTTGAATGTTAGGCATTTGGTTGAAGTATTAAAGGTGTGCATAAGAAGAAGAAGATTTGATGAGAATTCCATGTGGGACATGGAGGAGATCCATAGGATCATAACATTGAACAAGACATGTGAGGGTACATGTGAGCATAGAAGAAGAAAAATTCTAAGGATAAGGTTTGAATTTGATTTGATTATATGATTGTGGAAAGAAATCTTGGGGATAAGAATCTATAATCCATTGGGATTAAGATCAAATCAACTTTAATTTATTTTATTTTAAGTGACATATCTACTAGAATATGGGCTCGAGTCCTATGGATGGGTATATGAACCTTCCACTAAGGAAGAGTTTGACTATCCGTTGGGGATTGGATTTGAGTTTGATTTCATAGATTAGTTTGGAGATGTATCCATTGGGAATAAGAGTTTGGTTGGATTTTTTGATTTAGACTCTTGGAGTTGGTTTAATTTGGCTCCTTGGGAGGTTGGTTTTGAATTTGATTATTTGCTTGACTTGTTATATATGATTTGGGGCTCCAGGAGAAGGGTGTGATTTAACTCCAATGGGAAAATATTGGGTTTAATTTAATCTGAGTTAATGTATGGACTGTGTGCGATGGACCACTAAGAAGGGCTATATTGATGTACCTCAGTTTACAAATCCAAAGGGGATAGTCTAGGTGGTAGAGCCAACTAAGGGGTTGCCTTTGATGTGAAATGATGATAGAAAAGAAGCAGACTTACATCTTCCAAAGTGAGGAACAACTGTTGGGGTGACCTTTTGGATGCACAACAAATCAAACCTAGGGAGACTCTTGAGTGAATGAGGACTTATGTCAACTCAAAGTATTGATTAATTTTATCTTAATTTCATGTGATTTGATATGGTTTTTTGGTTTGATTTTTAATTGAGGACATATCCACTAGGGATGTGAGCTTCATCAAATTTGATAGATTTAATTTATGGACCATGTTGGTGTGTGATGGACCCAGAAGGGGATATATTGACTTGTCTATCTTAGATTTACAAATCCAAAGGGATAGTCTATTGGGTGGGGTAGCTAGCCAACTAAGGGTTTCCTTTTGAATGCTATGTGCTAAGAAGAAAGTGTAGAGACTTACATCTTATAAAGCGGGGAACAAGCATTGGGGTGATTTGTTGTAGCATAATAAATAGAACTTGAGTTAGGGGGAGACTATTGAGTGAATGTTGCTGGGACTTATATCAACTCAGAGTAGTGATTCTTTTAAAGAGTTTTTGTTCACTTACCTAAAGATAGGATGTGCTTGGGAAAATGCTAGGGGTGTCCTCTAATCCACAAGTGAATATATATTTTGTTTATATGTTTGCATGGACCCTTGGTGCAAGAGACCACCTAGAAGGGCTATGTTGTTAACATCTGATTTATTGAACCAAGGGAGAATCGCACATCCATGGGATGAATTCTCCAACCATAGGGTGGTTATAGGAAGGGGCTGTCCAATCTGATAGTAACCCAGGTAGTGTCTAAATGGGGTCGCAAAAGACATTATCTAAATATACTGCCCACATAAGAGGTGTTATTAGGGCCGTTATCCTGAGCCTTGGAAAAGAAAGCCTATAGGTGTATGGTGGCCAACTCAAGGAGAAAACATACTTACATCTATCATGAGTGATGTATCCAAAGGTGTGAGAACCAACCAACCTAAGGTGTATCCGTCAGCATGAGTGGTGTATCTGCATAGTGAACAAATAACCAAAGGTGCCTCGGTGTGCAATGATCAATCTAAAAGAAAGCAGTAGGCTTACAACTTTAAGCGAGGATCATCGATAGTATCGTCGTGGGACATATGCTATCGACATAGAGACTACTAAGAGGGAGACCAGAAGGACAGACTTGAAGCGGAGGAGGGAAGGAGCCATGAGGGACTTATCCTAAACCTCAAATATACTCGACCAGTTAATTCAAGGCTAATCAAGAAGAAAGCATAGTAGACACATCCTCTTAAATGAAGCCAAGATGAGGTAGCTTATACCATGATGTACTACCAAACAAAGGTGCTCATCGATTGTAGTGGCCAAGTAAGAAAGGAAAGTATAGCTTACATCCTCCAAAGCAAGACCACTAGGGTGACACACTAGAGTAGCATAAGCTCAACCGCGACTACTAAGTGAGTGTGCGGTGATTATCTCAACTTAGTAGCCCAAGACAAAAGATATGTGTTTATTTTATATGTTTGTGTGTAGTTTGTGTTTATGTTGTGTTGATGAAGGATACACTCGGGTTCCTTACACCTAAACACATCATGGTGGATTTACAAATAAGAATACTTTCACCATGGAAGAGATTGAATTCAAAATGGAATTTTCATTGATGATAATTATTTTCAAATATAATTTGTAATGTTTTTTTAAGTAGAGCCGATTGATTGAAAGCATTGGGCGCTCTCCCTTATGATTAAAAAATTGATAAGATCTTTCTTGGTAGGTCTTCTCTATGGTAAAAGGGCCAGCCCAAATGGGTTCAAACTTGCCTCCCATCTTAGGACGGGCAATAATCAGTCTCCTTAGAACTAAAATAAGCTCTCCAACTTGAAAAGATCTAGGACAAACCAACTTTTTGTGAGCTTGAATCATTTTAGCTTTGTACAACTAGGTTTTGGCATGCTAGGTGTCTCTCAAACCTTTGAGCTCTTCTAAGCAACTTGGTGTTATTTTATTGTGATCTTGCTACCCATGCTATCCTTAGTGATGGGAGTTGGACTTCTAATGGTAGAATGGCTTTAGACCCATACTAAGGAGAAAGGTATAATGAGTTGGAGTTCTATATGTGTGTGGTAGGCCCACAAGGCTTCAACTAACTACTCATGCCACTATCACTTGTTATTATGGTGACTTCTTTATATTTGGATGAGAGTTTTATTGAAGGCTTCGCTAAGCCATTTCCCTCGGGTAGTTGATGGTAGAATATCTCCAATCTATGTTGTGTCTCGGGCAAAGTTATTGATCTCGTGCTCTTGAATGCGGTACCATTATCAAATATAATTCATCGAGGACTCGAACCTATATATGATATGGATTCATAAAAAATTGGAGCACATCTTGAGTTGTGACCTCTAGCAAAATTGCCATTTAGAAAAGTAGTTAGCTAAAATGATCGATGACCCTTGGAAGGGGGATCAATTAGACCCACTATGTGGGTACCCCAACACTTTCAATTGGAGTGTATTTGGCATTGGTGGCATCACCTGTATACATGTAATCTTTGATCATGATTGTAGTATCCTAGTCTCTTGATCTTGGCTTTCATCTTGGGATTGGTTGGCTCCACATAATCTTGAGTGTACCTCGGTCATCTTACGAGTTTTATGCTATATAACATAACCACATATGATTGAAAGATCGGATCTGACACCATCCACAAGAGTAGGAAAGTGCTCTCTGCTTCATCGATGGGCTTGGAATTATCTTAAGGTAATTTTCTTTTGTTTAGGTAATCCATGAATGATTGCTTCTAATCTAACTCCTCTTCCTTCTTGGTAATGGAAACCTCCCCTTCAAAAAAGTATGTTTTGATGAGTTCAATATCAATATAGGATAAGACTTGTCTATTATAGACCTTTATTGATATGGACGCATCCTCCGGACATGTTAACTCTTTGGCAAGGTTTGCTAAAGCATATTCTTTGATGTTCTCTCCTCGAGGAATCTTATAACTGGTAACCACTAGGATTTGGGCCAACAACTCCATGGTGTACTTGTGGTAGTGATGGAGCTTGGGCTTTATAACCTTATAGGACCAGATTTGGTTGATAACTGGAGAATCCTCGATGTTGATGTTAGATGCTTAGAGTAATAAATCTAACAATTAGAGCCTCATATTACTTTATTGTTGGTCAAGTTGGAGATGATATGAGAATCTCATCACATCCGTCGAGTTAAGAGAACTATTCTTACTTGCCTTTTCTAGAATAGTAGATTATGGTTCTTCTCCTCTTTGAGAGGAAGCCCTCCATCAAACATCTCCCCGGTGAATGCTAGTATCCCCAAGTTCATGATTTGTTCATCGGAGATCATCACTAGCGGAGAGTGGGGAAGTTGTGTCTACTAAGAAATCCTAGCTTTGTCCTTTCACCCAGGAGGAAAGGTAATGTCAAAGCTATGAGAGGATCATTGACCATCGTTAATGCATAAGCATCGACCATGTTATGAGATACTATAAGGATTGATCTAGTGATTAAGTTCACCTTATGAGGAAGCATGTAGTGTGTAGCTTTTGGGATGCAATGATTAAGCTAGGCAATGATTCTCAATGGGTGGATAATTAGCCTCATAGGGGTTAGATGATGGCTAGGTAGTAGAATGTATTTTCCTTCCCTTCATGGCTTGGCCAACAAAGCCAAGAGTCATAATGTGTATAAAGTATGAGACTTGCAGATGGCTAGAACCAATGGCATCATCAGTAATGCTTGATGTCTTTGAAGGCATGTTCACAATCATCCACTTGAACTTGGCATCCTTTTGACAAGTGTTGAGAATGGTGACATCTTCAGATATGTTGGATATAAAGCATCTTAGATACTCCCACTTGGAATGATCTTAGTTGAGTTAAACTTTTAGGGTGGCATTTCTAATATTACTTGATCTTCTCAGATCGATTTCAATTCCCTGTGTCGACAACAAACCAAAATTTCTGAACTCAATGCACACTTGAGTTCATTTTGAGGTTAAATTATCTTAAGTTCTCTCACTTTTGACCAAAGAGATCATTGATATAGCACTTGACTTGATGATGAATGAGTTCATGAAGATTGAGTCATAATTTGTAGCCGACATTTTAAGGTTGAAAGGCATCACCTTATAGCAATAGATTGATTGGGGTTCTAAAGCAATGTTTCTTTCATCTTGACCATCTTTATTTGGTTATATCGGATCCATCCATGAAGAGAAGACTTCATAAGATGAGGCATTATCTACCATCGAGATTGGTAGTGGAAATTCATCTTTTGTATATGCCTTATTTAAATCCTAAATTGATGCATATGTGAATTTGGCCATTCTTTTTTTAAGCGGGATGATCTTTGGCTAACGGTAGGGTATTTTTCTTCTTCGGATGAAAGCCATCGATCAATTTCTTGACTTCATAATGACTTTATTCTATGTCTAATCGCATGTGTCTAGGAGCTTGCTTGATAGGGTTAGCGGTAGGCTCTATTCTTAGTTTATGGATGCTATGAGCCAATCAGGCATCTCTTCATAACTCCATGCAAAGTCCTTAAACTTCTCAATAACTAAGTCATTAGTTTTAATTTCATTCAACAAAGAACTTATGTATGTCGTGGATCTTCTTCAATTCTAAGTTGATTTTCTTGAGCTCATCGATGGTTGACTTGATCTCTTCTTGAACTCGGTGCATCTTTGACTTCAAAATCATCACGGATCATTTGAGTTTCTAAGCACTCCTCATATGAGTTAATGTGATTTGAAAAGAACTTATCATTCAAATGATTGGTGATGACTAGCGTGTCATCATCATTGGGACCTTGTATCTTGAATCTAGTCTCGGTCTTGATTGAGCTTTTGCATTTGTTCTTTTTTAGTACACTTTTACCAAGTATGTGGGATTAACCCTTTCTTTGCTAAATTATGAACACAACAAGCACCAATCAAAAGGTAATTTTATTAAATCTTTATATGAATCATCCTCAAGTTCTACATCAACTTCTTGACTTGAGGATGATGCTCAAAGAACATCTGAGTCTTCACACTGGATGACTTAGGGGCTTCTACCAAACCCTCACTTTTGAGAGGAAAGTGGGGTTAGAGCTAAGGTTCCCAAGCGATGCCTAACTATTTCACATATAGACTTGGATACACTTATGCTTTGCTTTGGAGCCCGTCTTCATTCGGCTCAAGTGTCACCTCAAGGGAATCTACTAAGAAGAGCTGGCTGGTGTGCTAACCATATAAGACTCATCCTATGAACTAGATTCTATGTCAATATGGATAGCAGGTGTACTCCTAGTAGTTGGGACATATCTTCTATTGGGTGGCCAATAAGGAGGTTTTCCACCCTGGACTACTATGAAGGCCTCTTCTCTACGGTGGAGGTGGTTGTCTTACCCATATGTTCAAAGAGTATATGTGTGGAATCTAATGTGGGCTCCACTTCCTCCTCAAGTTTATTTCTCCCTTTTATTTTCTTTTCATTTTCTCTTTTCTTTTCTTTCTTTTTCTTTTCTCTTTCTTTTTTCTTTTTTTTTCTTTTAATTTTAACTTTGGCCAAGTTCACGAGAATAGACTTGTTGATTTTGAGGAGGTAGTGCACATCATATATCACCTCTTGAATTATAAATGGCTTGAGATCTCCTTTGACATAGTAGGCGATCCCACCTCTCAAACTTCATACATGTAGAGATAATGGAACTATGTTTTTCTCATGTATCCATGGTCTCCCAAGCAAAGCATTGAAAGATGTATCCAAGTCTATAATGTGAAACTTGGCTTTAGTCTTCAATCATCTATCTCCAAGGGCACACTATGGAACACGACGTTGACCTCACTTTTGGTGTGATTCAATCTTCCATCTTAGACTTAGAGTCTTCTAGACTAAGACTTAGTCATAATACACTTCTAACAATTAGGTAAACACTTAACTAAGCTAAACTTAGAAGGGTTAACCATAGGATTAGGTTATGCCTTAGAATTAGGATAATCCACTACCTACAACCCAAATCCAATCCATGTTCACCTTCTCAAACCAAACCTCAAGTTCAATTCAAACATCAAATTCAAATTAAATCAAATCCAAACCCAAATTCCAAAACCAAATGATTGAAGCCCATGATCAAATCCAAACTTGAAACCCTTCTAAGCCATATGACCTATCCATGGACTTAGCAAATCTTAATCCAAATCAATCCAAAATCAATTGATTTTCTCATAATCAATTTATATCTTCAATCATCTTCTAAATATAAATCAAATCTACATTCAAATGATCAAACTAAATCAAACTAAATCAAACTAAATAATTAAATCAAAACCCTTCCAAAGCCATATGACCTATCCATGGACAGCCAAATCTTAATCCAAATCAAGTCAAAATCAATTGATTTTCTCACAAATCAATCATATTTTCAATCATCTTCACAAATTTAAATGACATTTAAATTATCAAAACTAAATCAAACCAAATCAAAATCAAACTAAGCCACATGACCCAACTCCATGGACTTAGCCAAATTCCTTCATTCCAAAACCCAAATTCAATTGATTTTCTCATGAATCAATCATACCTTCAATCATATTCACAAATATAAATGAAATCTACATCAAGCCAAACCAAAATCAATCCAATTCAAACCCAACTTAACCCTTTTGACTTGAAATGTTCAAATGAACCAAAACCCATTTGAACCAAGCCAATTGTATTGAATTTATATATCAATCCCAAATCCATATATAAACTCAACTAAATCAAACTCAACCCAAAATCAAGCCAACTAAACCCAATTGGTCCACTTGACCCAAAGTGGCCAATTTGACCTATTTGAGCCAAGTTCTAATCCTACCCAAATTGGATTGAACCAAGCCCATAAAACCTCCCATCATGATGTTGATCACTAGGTTGATCAATTATCACAAATTGGGTCAAACTAAGTCAACTTGGTCATTTTGACCAAGTCAACCCCTTAACCCATATGAACCCAAACTAGCCAAATTGCAACCTAAGCAAATCTCTTGAAACTAATGATTCATACCAAATCAAAATCAATATTTGAATATGACTTGACCTTGAGTCAAACCAAATCCAATTATTTGACCTAAGTTGACCCAAATTTAAAATAAAAGACAAAATTGGGTCAAATCAAATATAAACCAAATTGATTGCAATCAATGGCTCAAGTTCATTCCAAATTGATTGTTGAACTTGACCAAAGCCATGATTGGACCCAATTGAACAATTGACCTACTTAGCCCAAATTGACCTAAAGGTTCAAGTTGGCTAAATCAAACCAAATCAAATTAATTGAAACCAAAGCCTACAATCATATTCAATTGGTCAACTAAACCCAAACCACACCCCAAGTAATTTGGCCAATTTTATCAAATTGGTCAACTTAAACCATTTGACCCAAATGAATTCAAATGAGCCAAAATCAAATCTAAGCCAAACTAAACCAAATCAATTGAACCAAAACATCCCAAATGATCATATGAACTTGACCCAATTTGACCAATTGGTCAACTTGACTAACTTTTGACCTAAATGGTCAAATTGAGCCAAACTAAAATCAACTCCAATTGACTTGAAATTTGGGCTAACCCACTTTTGGCTCATTTCAAATCTTCCAAATCAAATCCAATGCCAAATGATCATTCTACCCTTGGGTCAAGGGCATCACATGAGACAAATCACCCATGTAAGTGGTCATTTCCATGGCCACTTGGTACTCTCCCAATGGTCCACTTGGGCACCTAGGACACTTTCCAAGTGACCCGAGGGGTGGTTGGGTCATATGACCCATGGGAGGTGAAATCACCTCACCCTCCCCATTGGATTTGAAACCCATAGGACACTCATGATTCCTTCTTGGTAGCACCCACCTTGACCAACCAAGCAGAGCCAACTCACCTCCTCCCCACCACGACTCACGAGATGGTGGGATGACTAGAAGCCAAATCCCACCATTCGATCAAGATGAAGGGGTATACACCCCTCATTTCACTCAACACACACAAAATCATTCCTAGCCCTAGCCCGATGAATGAGCCATTCCACAAGCTCCCAAGCTAGTTCTCGATCAAAAAAAAGCCATTCCCATCCATCCCGAAACTGGACACTCCCATTTCTGACATAACTTTCTCATCTCTCCATCAAATTCAAATTAACTTTGCACGCACCTTCCCTAGGCCTCATCGAGCAAGAATGAATAATTTCCCAATCTTCCTGAGCACTCGAGGTGGGACTTTGATCAAAGAGCTCAAATCATCGGTTCATGGCCTTTAGAGACATCAAGGATCAATTCTTTACTCAAGGGCTTCATCTCCACTAGATGAAGCTTCCTCAATCATTAGCTAGATCTTGAGCTCATGAGGTATGCTTCCAAAGCGATCCTTAGGCAAAATGGGTTGGAGCTTTTTTGAGAAAACTTGCATCTCGTGTGATCTTGATTTGGATCCCTTGTCGATGTTGTGAAGTGTGGGATCCTTTTGGAGTTGATCGAGCTTGGGTAGCTTCGGATCAAGTGAGCAATGTGGTGGACTCCATTCTCCCTCACTCCATGATGTTAGATCAAGCACAATTTCTTCATGACGAAGGTCATGATTAGATCCACTAGATTGATCTGATTTAATCCTATTAAGCTATGGGATTAATCGTAGCCATCCGATCTTAGATTAGATGGTGGAGGAGAAAGCACATCCATCGCCGCCACATAGGCACTGAGTCAAATATGTTTTAAGTAGCCAATCGCATGGTGCCATGTGGAAAGTATGCGTGTGCTGCGTGAACATGATTAGGCTTTAATTAGGCTAAATTAATCATTTTTAATGGCTGAAACTTCTAAAATTATAAAAATCATAGATAAATAAAAAATAAATTACTCATTTTAAAGATATTTTTTGAGGAGAATTAAAATTGATAATAACAAATTTTGAACATAAATTAAGATTTAATTAATTATTTTAATTACTCCTTAATTGAGAAATTAATCCCAAATTTTATGGTTAATTTAATTGGGATGACCTCTACCTCCATGATTTTCTTGGGATTTATTGCTCACTTAATTAGGAAAATTGACTAATTAAACCTTAACTCTTTTAAGTTAATTAATGATTTAATCCCATGAATAATCATAAATTGGTTAATTAAGTTTATTAATCATTATTCAATTAAGTGAACTAAGGAATAGGGTTGGGACCCCTTTCCCTAAGTTCATTTAACCCTTTTTTTAAAATAAAATTAATTAAGATTTAACTAATTAATTAAATCACTTAATCAAATTAAAATCATAATCACATCAGACCTTAATTAATTAAATCATGGGGTAGATCTTTAGGTGTTTAATAACCTAAAGGAGTTTAATGAAATTATGGTTAGTCCACATGTGGAAAACCATAAGAGTAATTAATTAAGTCCTTAATCTAATTAACTATTAATCATGAGTTAATTGCATTAGGCCCTTTTTATTTCTTAGGATCATTGCAGGTTTATTTTCCATGCATATCATGTTGGCTCATATTATTTAGTTAATTACTTTAAGGTGACATAGGTAAGGGTAATTAATTCATCTAATTAAGGGTTCAACTTAATTAAACCCATAAAATCAACTTAATTACATTTCCTTAAATTAAATCAAATCACTAATGTGGGAATGGGTTTAAAACAAAGTGATGATTTCTCTTCTCCTCTTTAAATCAAATCAAATCCAAAACTTAATTAATAAAGAAGCTTTGATTTGCTTTAAATAATCTTATTTGATTTGATTATCTTAAGAACTAGTTTGGTTGAATGAATCACATGCTTATATTTGATTGTCCTTTTTCCAATCATGTTAAATTTGGTATGTCATTTGAATTCATGCATCCATCTTTTCAAAATCAAGTAAAATAAAAAATTTCCTTTATGTAAACTTGCATGTGTTGATTTAATTTAATATATGTGGCTATTATCACTATTAAATCCAAATGTATTTTTCAAAAGCTTATAAATGAATAATAATATGTGTTATGATGCTAGTTATAAATACATAAGAAATGCATGTGCTTATAGCTTAAGTGTATGAATGTTGAGTTCTCTTTCCTCTATTAATGTATTGATTTATATAAGATTGAATGGTAATGGGTATATAGTCACGGACATCCCAGAACGAGGCTTTAGCTAGCCTCGAGGAGGTCATTTGATTACCTCATTTCCGGTTTAACAATGACACATACCCATTTATTTCATTCTTATAAATATCAACATTAGAATTTGGATAGAGCTTTAATTCATATATATAAATGATTCAATCAAAAAATATATATATATAATCTTTACATGGTATTCTTTCCCTCATTTATGTATACATCTATGTGTGTCCAAGAAAAGCAAGTATATAATCTAGACATCCCGGGAATACGAGGCTTTAGTTACCCCCAACGAGGTCATTTGATTATCTCACTTCCTTAGTTTAACAACGACACATACTTGCATATATCTTTCTACATGTATATGTATATGTGATTAGTGAATGAAAATCCCATTTTACATTAAAATTGCATGCATTCATAATTGACTAAGTGGTTGAATTAATTAGACATATGATTTGGAGCTTACTTCCTATGTTCATGTATATGAATTTACATATGTTTGAATGCAAATGGGTATATAGTCTAGGACATCCAGAATACAAGGCTTTTGCTAGCTCAAGGAGGTCATTTGATTACCTCACTTCTAGTTTAACAATGCATATTTAATTTCATTCTTATGTTCTTTTGTATAAGAATTTGGATAAAGTTTTAAATTAATATGTTTAAATAATTCAATCAAATAAAATATAAATTCTAAACATACACATACATTCATCATTTAAGTGTGCTAAAATATATTGCATGTATAGATACACTTAGGATTAAATCATATGCATGTTAGATGTGATGGAAAGGAATGATTTAATATATGTCATGTGGTAGTAATTCAATTAAATTAATCTTAAGATGCCTTTCATTTTGAATAGGATTATTTAAATTGAACTAAACTTAGGATTAATTAAATCATTTAATAAGCCATTCACTAAAGAGAACTAAATCAAATTAATATACTTTAGAAAGTGACTTAAGGTAGGGATGAAAGAGAAATCCTCTTTTCTCTCTTTATAACACTTAGTTGCTAAGTGTAATCAAATGAAACAAAAGAAAACACAAATTAAAATTCTTAAATCAATTAAACTACTTCAAGTGAAATCAACCTTTCTTAAATTGAATCCTTCTACACTTAGAAAATACAACACTAATATAACAAGACTTACCACACAAGCCTTAATACACACATTAGAATTAAGTCACCACTTAGCTCTAAGTTAGGATGGTGTATGATGTGATGTATGTTTTGTTTTATGATGTATTATTATAGATTGGATGTTAGGGTGTATGCTTGTAGATAGATGATAAGAAGCCTAATCATGTTTTTTAGGGATTATGCTTAAGGGATGCTTAAAAATAAATATGAATGCTCTTTTTACAGGTTGCTTAAATCCTTAAGCATAATCCAAGTTAGGATAGGTGGGCTTAGTTACCCATGTGTAAGGTGCTATGTCCAAATTATAAATACAATTGGGATTATATGTATATTTAGCAAACCTCTATTTTGTAGTGTAGTTAGATTTACTTTTCCCACATAAATGTAATTTTGCAATAGGAATTAGGATTAGTGCTATGGGGATTAGGATGAGTAGTGGTAGAAGGCTTTGTCTAGGTGCCTGTGATGCCTTTGAAGCAAGCACCATCAAATCAAAGAAGGAACCAAATCAGAAATGGAGATATGAAGAAAGAAGACCCCATAGCATTTAATACAATTATAATTATTCTTTCATATTCCATGTTGTATAAGGGTAGAGCTTCACCCATCTTTTCACTCTTGGGTTGTATGATGGTACCCCACCGACCTTTTATTCTTTATGATATTTTATATAATTGTTTGATGTTATGTTTACATTGTGCATTAAGCATGCTTTCATAGTTTCTTAAATGATTGATGCTTTAATGTGTGGCTTGGATCTGATAAAAATAAACAAATATAAAACTAATTAAAACTGAATCCTAAACCTAA